>JAZHYW010027533.1:0-72359 GCA_037355805.1 Ixodes ricinus | reverse complement strand
TTTCTTTATTGCCTGGTGAGACATTGAAACGCTATAACACAAAGACAAAACACACACTTATGAAAATGTTAAATGCGCGTGAACCTCTAAAAGGCCCCGCGGCTACATTTAAAAGCGTTTTACACAGACCAATTTATCTAGTAAGGATACCCAGTCCGGGGTTCTTGCAAAGCGCGGTACACTTCGCGTATGTACGCGGCACTTTCAATTAAATGGTCTTCAGCGGGGCGTACCTTGACATCTGCATTGTTCACTTCCGTCCTCGTCCTCCAGAGGCTGTGGAGGCCGAGGAGCATGAACAAATCGTACGGGACCCCACCTTCGTTCTCCAGCGGTAAAAAACGTATGCCGTATGGATTGAGGGGGAGGTCTTTCTTCAGCGTTCGCTGAAGTATGTCCCATAAAAAAACCGCGTCCCAACACTCTAGAAAAACATGTTCTATCGTTTCTTGTTTTTTACACAACAGACAGTTAACCGACCATGGGACAAAAAGACCTCTCTCCTCGAGCCATGGCTTAACAGGAAGAACACCACAATGTAATTGAAAGAAAAAGGACTTCAAAGATGGCTTAACCGGCATTTTCTTCACCCTCTTTAAAACATCCTGCCCTGGTCCGTCATAATACAGCGACCTATAGAGGGGTACAGGCAAAAGAACATCCACCAAGTCTTTATACAGCCTTTTACGATTAACTGAACATAGGTACTCCAATGAAAAACGAACCTTTAGCATCCGAAAAGATAAAACTATTTCTCTCATGAACCCACGAACACTGACACAATTTTGGTTACTAGACGATATAATAAACTCAGGCAGATAATCCTGCAACAGGTTCTGCAGAACTGTACGCAAAAATGCATTATTTTGATCTCGCAAGAACATGAACCGCGATACAATCTGGCGAATGAATAGGTGGGACAATCCCAAACCCCCACTACTCACGGAGCGAAACAAATTGGTGCGGGAAGAGCGTTCCCAACACGACCTCCAGATAAAAACCGCGAAGACCCTGTGCAGCTTTTGTACATTGAGGCGCGACATAGATAACACTTGTAAAATGTACCATATTTTAGCGATCAAAAATAAATTACAGACCGTTGCGCGCGCAAACATTTACAAAAATGGCGGCGCCCATGCCTGGTAGGATCGATGTCGACGGCATTGGGTTCGCTATATAAGGGCGCACACCGATCCACAAAAGGGATTTTGAGAGGTTCCATTTTTTCAATATCTTTTTTCCCTCCCTAACCGTCGCCATCGTTGTTTTGACGTCAAGTGGACAGAGGCTATACACGGGAAGCCGTACTGTTAGTCTTTGTTCCCAGCGCATCCTCAGAACCAGTTCCAATTTATCGCCTGCCAAGAACAACGATTCCGATTGAGGGGAACATGTGCACGTTGAAAGTGCATTAACGTGCGTCCCTCCTAATCAACATATATGTTCTTGACATATAATAATTGGGAACCAGTTCTGAGCACCCGCTGCAAATAATGACCAACAATATGGTGTCCAGCGTGAATAGGCTACCCTTCAGATCCTGGAATGTAACTTGAATCGAAGTATACAAGTTGCACACACATGTGGGGGTATCTCCAGCGCCGCCGTTTGATATCATTACGTACACAAGCAGTAGATCAATAAAAAAGAAAATTGCCAACGACCTTGATTTCCAAAATCGTAATGCGTGGAATGCAGCACACGTGTTTAGGAATAATTAAGCAGGTATTCCGGGTATTGAATTGACGTCACGCAGAGTGTGGCACGTGATGTAACGGCGGGTGTTGAGTTCGGATGTAATGCAATACCATGACATGACGTGACATTAATTTCCCTGCTAAATGTATTCGGCACAATAACGTGTGATGCGACTTGAATTAGTGAATACCAATACACTATTTTAAGAAATTGAACTGGTGAATACACAGAGTAAATTCCCTCTTAAAAAGAAGCCAAAGAGGTTCTTGAAAAAGAAAAAGAGTTAGAGGTGAATTTCTAGAGTATTTTTTTATCCCCTGAATCTGAATATCACGTTCGTGTTCCCCGAAGGTGTAACTAAACGCGAGAAAACACGAAAAGCCTCCGACCAGTCGTTACGTCATAAAAGGATATTTCGGCCGCCAAGCGCGTGTGGCTATACTCCGTTTCACCTTATGTTGTACCGCAGAGAAGGCTAGAAGCGCGAGCTCATAGCGTTGGGAGCTACTCTTGACGCGCGAGAGCTTGTGCCACCGAGATGTGCCCTAGAGCAAGGAGCTCGCGCTTGTAGCCTTTCCTGCGGTACATCATAAGGTAAAACAGAGCTATATACTTCGTCTCACCTTAGCACGGGCTAACTACGAAGGCTGCAGCAGGCGCGAGCAGGTAGCCTTGACTGCCTTGACTGGAGCTTTCGCTGCACGAGCGCTCGTGCAGCCGCCGAGGCTTCATCCAAGGCAACTAGCTCGCGCTTACTGCATGCGCGGCTAACAATAGTCCATGCTAAGATGAGACGAAGTATGTGGACAGCGCGTGCATTGCAAGTTGTCCATGTATTAGCGGCGAGATGTTTGGGTGGCGCCCTCCATGGTTACCTCTCGTGACGTCGTTACCCTGTGAACAACAAGTACGATGGTGTTTGTAATTAGCATGGTGGAAGCTGGAAATCATTGCGCTTTTTAAACCAATAGCTGCCAACACCGTGAAAATCGAAGTGTCTTACATTACTTTTATTTTCGTCGATGAGGAATCCTTTGGTGACGTCAAAGTCAGCATTTGGCCAATCGTGGAGGGCCGACCACCGCGACGCTTTCGATCGGTCACGTCGGCAATATTCACCCGCACTGACACCAGTCGTGACGTTATTTTCTGACCTTTTTGAAAATAGCAAAAGTGCGCTTGCATAGCTTTGACAGGCGCTGAAGATGCGTGATAGGGGAAATTCCGAAAACTCGTAGTATGACGCCACGCCCCGGGAAGGAGGGGCTACAGCGGTACTTTAAAAATTAATTTCTGCAACCTCCGTGCACGAAATTGAAAAAAAAAAAAAATCTTGACATTTGTGATCTTGAGACCAAATGAAGACGATTTAAATGTTTTCACTCGAATACAGAACAGCTTCAGTTTCCCTTTAAATTTGGCGGGGAAATGTACACATTTCTGGGAGTGGAAGTTCCGTTAAAACGATCCGCTTTAATAAAGAGGGGAAAAAAAAAACCAAGGAAAAATCGGCTATATGGTAATACGCGCTTCTCGGTATGGACGACTGAATAGTTTTTGAGAGGCGCGTATTTGAGCTGGGATGAATACATCAAGTGTCGTTCCAATCAAATAAATATGGCCGCGTTAATAACAGTCTTTGCAGCGCAAATATTCGAAAGCTCCTCGCTTGTCCTAGCTAAAATGACGGGACACTGCCTGATTAGGCATGCCGTTGCAGCACTCCAACGAATAGATTCCTCTCGCGCGAGCAGTCGATCGCTCAGCTGGCGCTCCTTCGAATCGATGCTCTGTAGCGTTGGAGGCAGCGCGCTTTAAATTCCGATAAAATTCTCGGAGCTGAGAACTCGGGAAAGCGTCTATTTGCTCACCAAGTGCGAGAAAACTTTCTTCTAGTAAGTGCCGGAGAAGTCCACGGATTACGTTTCGGTCCGACGAGCCGGACAAAGAGTTTCTGAAAGTATGACGACGACGACGACGATGACGTGGGGATGTTGACAGAATATGTGCTTGGCCGGATTTCCAAAACATCCAGCCCGCTCTCGAATGCTCTAGAACCGCGCTATAATGAGATGCCCTAGCCAGTCACGCCCTACGGTTCTCAAGCTGTCACAAACTATAACTGTTTTTTGTTCTCGCCATTCTTAAAAAAAAAAAAAATAATAACGATTTTTTTTAAATGTTTACGCCGCTGCATTTAATTTTGTGACGTAATAATATTTTAATCGACAATCTTTTTTTTTATGTATGAGAAACAAATGATCTAGATAGAGTCATTATTGCGTTCAAAAGTGTCCCGAGATTGCCTCTTCCGCTTTGGGTTAAAACGATAACAAACATGACAGCAGGCGTCCGCGGAGCCAGAGGAGTGCTCACCGAGCGTAGCTCGTCCAGCTGGTTTATTTTTATGAGTGGTAAGTCGTTTTGCGTTCAACGAGGTGTTTTAGAGGAAGATCTCAACCGACGTAGTATGCAGCAAACAAATGTCGCAAGTACGCGCCTTCGGAAGCGCTGTGCGGGTGCTTGTCTTCGTAGCGCGACTGGCCTAAGCCCAGCGCCGCACGAAAACTCCTTCGCTGAATATGGCTCGATTCCTTCGTTTACGCGTGTTGATGCTGAATAATGATGTTGACTCCCGTAAAAGCGGCCCCACTGCTGTGTGACTTGTGCAACCGTCGTGATTATGACCATGGTTTCAATACCGGGAAGATACCTACAGCCAGAGATGGCAGTAATGACATTACTGTAATGAACTTACAGTAATTAAATTACTTTTCGGAGTAATGAGGAATGTAATAAATTACTTTTCTAGGCTAGTAATTTAGTAATGTAACGAATTACTTTCAGGCAGTAATTTGGAGGAAATTACTCATTACTTTTGAAATTACCTTTGTCGTAAATTAGAAAATTCGTTTGCAAGCTTTAAGTAAGAAGAGAAAAAATTATTTTGCATGGTAAAATGTTGTGAAACAGCATCAGATGAAATAATCGACGGCTACCTGAGCGCAAAGCCTTGCACGTATAACTGGACAGACGCACAAAGAGGAGGGCTGGAAAGGCGAAGGAGAAAAGCTTGCGTGTAGACATCGCTGGAAGGCAACGGGTTACGAACTCCAAGTGCGACAGATTAACGGCGTCGCGTCATCACGACGATACTATACTTCGTTCATTCCTAAGCTAGCAGTGCTTTGGGAGCTGCAAGCTAACCAGAACCAATCAAACACCTTCTTTTAATCACGAGTCCCGTCCCTTTCTCTGCACGTGGGTATGAACGAGACCGTGGCTACGTGGCGAACGATAGACGTGTGGCTGCTCCAACAAACACGTAGCTTCCACGGTTCATCCCTAAGCTGACAGCGCGTCAGCTTAGGAATGAACGGCTCTCGTAGGCTACAAGGAGAAGGGCATATCACAAGTGAGTTAAACATAATTTAAAATCTGATAGAACAGGACAAAACAGATCCCCAGCCTTGTACTTTCCTCAAACAAGATCAAACCGTAAGCTTCGACCATTGGGAACATTAAACAACCGGAATAAATAGTTAATTCCAAACGCCTTGTCAAAGCCCCAGAACGTTTCGTGCGTCCTCGAGCAAAGCAGGTGTCGCTCGCGGTATGCCTCGCTGTCTTCCATTGGGAAGTTTATTCGGGAATAAACCTACAAGCAGATGTCGCCCATCGTTTTTTGGGAAAGTACACAATTTAGGAAGCTCGCGCCATTCCTCAACTAGTGACGCTTCTGCTTAGAAATTATCCGGGCCCTTTGTGCGACAATGCGTAAAAACTTGGACTCCTCGTGTATTTCGGAGAAATGCTCCTTGAAAGGAATGACCGAGAATAGGTCAACTATACTCGGCGACAATTTGTTTTGGCAATGCATTGGAGGGAACAGGCACACGTTTCCTCTCACATTTTGAGCGCTGAATAAAGCTGCGCGCGGGCTCTCCTCCTCTCCTCTGCATTGCCAAGAAAAGTTATCGCCGAGTATAGTGCTCTCGGGAGAATAGAACTAGATTGCGTCCGAGGCGGAAGGGAAACGTTTCACGTGACGACTCCTTGTAAAAACGAGCTGCCATTGCCCGACTTAACAAACTGACACGGACTACAACTTCTAAATCAGGAAGACGGAAACATATCACCCTTCTAGTAAGAACCTTCACCGTTGAATGAGCAGCGAAATCGGTGTGTCGACTGTCTTTCTGATTCGCATCTAAAGAAGCTATTCATCATGTTTAACACTTATGCCGTGTGCGCCAGCAAAACCACTGTTCAGAATGGTTCACTATGAGGCACATAAGGCTGTTGCTGTGTAAACAGGAAGATCTGAGTTTTGGTACATATAAAGCAACTCAGCTCTTTGACGTCACATCACTGCGGCGGCGCAGCTGTCGGCACTGCGCATGCGCAGCGCCTCGCTTCTCCCGGATCTGGTTGCTGCACATTCACTGTAAGGGCAAACGAGGGCTTGCTTTGTAAACACTGTGTTGGTGTAGACGGCAAATAAAGTGAGCGCGAATTACTGCCTCAAGGTATTCAAAAGTAATGTCGAAGTAATTTCAAAGTAATTTCATTACTTTTGGAAAGTAATTGTAATTTAATGTCAATCCCTTTAGTCTGCGGTAATTTGTAATGTAATTTATTGCATTTTTGCAGTTTTCAAAAAGTAATTAGTAATGTAATTTAATTACTTTTTGAAAGTAATTTTGCCATCTCTGCCTACAGCGGTTAAGAATTTGCGAGCCATTTGGCTGGAGGCAGTAGGGCGTCCGCTTCGTATCAAGTATGTCCAAGTATGATGACGTCGTTTCGCCTTGAAAGACAAGTAGCTCTCAAGTTTTGCAGCGCACCTGGACTGCCATGGGCGAAATTTTCTATGTCACGTTTTAATTGTACGTCATGACGCTCACCCTCCTTGCTTCCGCACGCCACTTGAAAAAAAAAAAAAAAGAGCAGAGAGGATGAAAGAATTGCATCTTTATTTTGATGACTTTCTCGAGTCCTTTCGATCACTTTTTACTGCATATCAACAGACGCCGACATACGCTTGTATAGAGGGTATCCACTGGACGCCATACTCGGGTGTGATGTTCAGAGCGCATGCTCATAACGAGCTAATAGGCTGCAAAGACCGGCAATCCTAATGGTGTTTGAACGCACGTTGCAAGATAACTATAGAAGCTCGCCGTCAGCACGCGCTTAGCAGCCGCGCACACAAATATGGCCGCCAGTGAACACTTCCTATAGGGGTATTCACTGGCCGCCATATTTGAGGTCACTGTTTAGAGCGCATGCTCAGAACGAGCTCACATTAATGGGCTGCCAAGACCGGCAATCTTGATGGTGCAGGTTGCACGTTGCAAAATAACTGTGGAAGCTAACTATCAGCACGCGCTCAGCATTAGCGCACACAGATATGGCCGCCAGTGAATACACCCTATTGGACCGTGGCTAGTGCATAATGTGACGCTAGAACTAGAACTAGAATCGCGTTCAAGGAGTTGGTTCCTCGATTTCTGTCTCATGACGTCATAGACATGTCATGCTGTCGCTGGTCCAATGCCTCCTAGATAACGAAGCCCGAGTGCTAAATTTTCCTGCGTCACTAAAGAACGCCACCGTAGGCGAAAGATTGGACACGACAACGGCGTCAGTGTTCGGCTAAGAGTCGTGTTCTCACTGATTGGACACGACTGCTCGCCGAACGCTAACGCCGTAGTCGTGTCCAATCTTTTGCCTACGGTGGTCTTCTTTAGTGACGCAGAAATGTTCAGCACTTAGACCTTCTTATCTAGGAGGTGTCGGCTGGTCGCGACCCTGGCGGTGACCCAGCAGCGGTGGTGGATGCGGCAGACGCCTGTTCTTCTGCAGGTCGCTCTCCAGTGTGGCAGTCCACGGAAGCTTCGGCCGACAGAAGTTGGGACGCCGCGACGACAGCGACACTCGCGCTCACTCGGGCTTTTCGCCAGCATTTCTACGGCCAACCGCCAGGATCACGACATCCGACAGCAGGACACTTCGGCTTCTGTGACGTCGTTTGTTGCAACTTCGGCACCACTCCCGATGTATGGGTGGGATAGGACGCTGAACGCAGCAGTGGGAGACGCGCATAGGCACCATACAGGAACGCCGCTTTCACGGTCGCGTCTTGCGAGCGTTGCGAAGGATTTTAAACGGGGCCGGAGTAGCAGACGAACGCAGGCGATGGACGGCGCCGACGCGCCGCTTACATGGTCGCGACTTACGAGTGTTGCAGACGACGATAGAGGGTAGTGGAATAGCAGACGATGCCGGAGGATGCCGTGCGTCTGCTCGCACGACTAGCAGGCGGTGTCACACGCCAGACTGGAAGCACCGGACGTCGCGACAGGGAGACACTAGGCTTGCGAGCTTGTTCGGCCAAGCAGCCAAGCCAATCCCAGTATTAATGGGCGGGGCCACTGATCTGTGGGCGGTGCTTAGAACGGGCCGTGACCCCCACGTAAATTGCGTCTAACAAAGTAAATATTCTGAAAAACAAAATACGCGGTAAAATTTAAGACTACGTGTCCCATATTAGCGGCGAGATGTTTTGGTGGCGCCCTCCTATGGTTCGCTCTCGTGACGTCATTACCTTACGAACAACAACTTTGATGGCGTTTGTAATGAGCATGGTGGAAGCTTGAAATCATTGCGCTCAAAACCCACGCTGCCAACACAGCGAAAATTGAAGTTCTTCCGTTCCACCTTACTTCCGTCAGAGAAATTCTTTGCTGACGTCATAGTCAGCATTCGGCCAATCGTGGAAGGCCTAGGGTGCCTTCATGTGCGCTTTGGAAGGCCGATCCCATCAATGCTATCGATCGCGCACGTCGTCAATAGGCCCTTTAAAGGGATGCAGAAGCGAAATTTTGATTTCGCAAAGTAACGCCGCTGAAGCGATGAACGGAAGCTACGAACTCCTAAACATCAACCATACATCGATATCCCAAACGGACGGCCGTATTTCTGGAAAAGAAGGGCGCAATCAAGCGATGACTGACGTTTCGATCCTCCTGGAGCAGTTGAGAATGAGACGGAAGAGCCGTGCTTCTCTCCCCTCGCTTCAATTTACCTGCTCGAGGCATTGCTCGAAGGGACGAAGCGAAGGGGAGAGGGAACGAGAATCGTGACGTAAGATGTCTCGTCGGCCTCGTCGGCCGTGTTCAATCGCGCACTTCTTTTCCGAAAATACGGCCATCCGCTAGAAATATCGCTGTAAGCGGGATTGATGCTCATGGATTTTGCAGCGTCCCGCCTATCGCTCCGGCCTTGTTTTGTGAGCTCCAAATTTCGGTTCTGTATCCTTTTAAAATGTTTGTTCTCATTTCAACTTTTTTTTTTTTTGACGGCTTTTGAGAGGTGCCAAAAGAATCGTTCACACGTATAGGGGCGTTATGTGCTCACTCGTCATGGGGTGTCCAAACAGGATATAACTCCCCCGTATAAAGTGAGCGGCCGTCTTCTGTTTGGCTATGCACCAGGCAAACACCACGGCTTTCCTCCTCGCCTCCTCTGCTTTTCTGTGACTTCGATGCTCGTCAGACTGGACGTCACACTCCACCTGCCAATGGTGTGCTTGTTGCCTGTCCATCTGTTCTGCCGCGCCCTCGTATCCTTCCCTTTCCCCTTTTTCGGGGCTTTAACCCTGCCCGTTTCGATCTAGATGATCATCGTACCGGCGTGCGGTCGGGTATCACTACTGCGTGATGCACGTTCAAGACCCCAGGCTAGCGGTTGTATTGCACTGGCTAAATTGCTCATCTGTAATGGGGAAAGGGAGACAAGTCGCCCGTTGAGGCAGACTAATTCCCGGCTGCATAAACATACAACAATTTGCTTCTTTTCGGGGCTTCAAAAGCAGGCTTGAGCGATTGACTGACAGCCAACAGAGCGTGTGAGCGGCCGTCCGAACCCACCTGATGAGCATGCTTTAGATCTCCATAAAAGACAGAAGCGGACTAGCAAACCCCCCCCCCCCCCCCAAAAAAAAAAAAAAAAAAAAGAGACGGACGGAAGTTGATTGCTGTATTTCATAAGGCGGAGAAGTGACACTTCACCTCTTCGCCTTAAGATAGCCCTATAAGGCATCTTACGCCAGACGTTGCCTTTATACACACGTGCCCTTTTACGCAGCATCATGTCGAAATAGCTATTATATTTTAGCGTTGTGCTTGTTACTGAAAATTAGTAACGCAAGAGCGTTACTTGTTAGTCCGTCAAAACTTAAGGCATTATTTAGATTCGTTACCGTCCTGCAAATGTAACAAAATACTGTTACCGTATCTTTCAAACATATAACGAACGTCACTGTTGCGTTACTTTAGATATCAGTATTTGGAAGCGATAAGCCACAGTTACAAACTTCGACGCCGATTGAAATTTTGTAGAGCGATTTGACAATATTTTTATCCTTCAATTATCAAATGTGTATAACGAAACGCAGTCCTCGATGGCGGATTGGCTCTTTCAATGAACTGAAAACGTAACTAGTTTTAGCCAAAAGTAACGAGTAACGGGTATCCTAATTTCAGAGACGCAACGAAATTACTTTTCGTTAGTAGTTTCGGATCCTAACGAGTACGTTATTACTTGACGGAAAAGAGTAGCGCGTTACCAGTAACGTCGGTACTAGCAGCGTGTTATTTCCTACACTGCGTATATTTTTAGATGTCTCCCGAAGCGCTGCGTGGACCGGAGCTTCCAGACATAAGATCGTACCTTCAAGCAGTGCTTTGCTTCCGGTTGGTATTCTAACTTTTGTACGTGTTCTCGACTGTTCGCGCCACGCTTACACCTATTGCAAAATGCGATGAGCTTTCCGTCTGTCCGGAATGAGAACTTGAAGCATAAGCGCGCGGAGAGGCGGGAAACCAACAACGAAACAAGAATGCGACCCTTCCTAAAGTCTCGAACATGACGAACACCCACTCCCCACGACGTGGTACAGTCGATGGGAGAGGGTATGTCTGCGAAGGCTCTGCATCGAAACGGCGATGATTACGGCAAGGAAAAGCAAATTTAAGAGAAAACGCCACAAAGAAGAGGACCCAAAAAAGGCGGAATGTGCGAAGAATGCTTTGTGCTCGCGGACATATAGCGTATCTCCTGGGATTGTCCCAGTAGTCAACAAGAGCAAAACTCCGCCCTGAAGTCGCACTCGCCGCGTGTAAGACCAAGTTGCTTGAATGATTGGATCATCGAGCGGGTAGCCCTCCCGAACGCCGGAAGGCATTCTTAGATCTTCCGATCGGCAACATAAAGTCGGCAGGGCTTGTAAACTGCATATACCTCCCATCCCCTCTTTTGTCTTGCCCCTGTAACCATGCAATGACCAGATTTAAGGGCTGCGGTCACTCGGCCTTCGATAAATAAAGCATTTTCTGAACTGAACTCTTCCTATGCGGAGCGAAAGTTCGCCTTGTTCTTGCCCAGGGGTTACGGTGACGTCAGAATGCCGAGCTCTGATTGGCTCTGATTGAAGGATAGTGAGTAGACCTCAAGGAAGCTAGCATTGAGCTCTACCCACTATTCTTCTAACCAGAACCCATTAAAGCGCGGCGTTCTGGCGTCGCTCCAATCCTGGTGCAAGAAGCAGACGAACTTGCGCTCCGCATACACCAACACTCGGCTCTGACGTCACGCCGCTGCGGTGGCGCTGCTATCAACAGACCGCTTGCGCAGACGCTCCACTCCACGCAAACCTGGTACCTGCGCAAGCGCATTGTCCACACCTCATGTGGGAACTGGGTGTTTGCCCACACATCGTGTGGGTTTGTTTGTAAAGTGCGTTGGTCTATAGCCTGTCGCAGGTTTAGAGTAGCAGAAGCCCCTTCTACAAAGCTCTCTGCTTGCCATGACTGGTGATTTCCTTTTCTCCACTCGCCTCCTCTCCAGCACTCGCTCTGCTAAAGTGGTGTAAGCTGAGGGCTCTGTGGAAGGAGCTTTTGATATTCTTAACCTAAAATGGACTACAGTACATTTTTAAGTCCGTACCAACAATATTCCAAATAAACCTCAGAATACACGGATCACATTGCAGCCGTATTACTTGTGCAATGATCTGCACTTTAATTAATACGCCTCTTAAGTGCGACAGACGTAACCATCGTAGACGTCACCTACTTTAGATTCATCTGTATGAGAAATCGCGACATTCGGTAGATGCAGCATAGCCAACGAAAACATCAAATGGTTCGTTCACAACGTGATCCTCCGCAAGACTTACTTCAGTTGGACCCGTCCAAGCGAACGTCGTGACCGAGTTCACGTGATGGCTTTTTAAAATGCAGACTATCAATCAACGTAAAGATAAGGAAAAAAAAAGAAAGGAAGCGCGCAAGGACGGTCACCAGCATGCGATCCATGCAGACCACTTTGCTCAGAAACAAGGAAACCGACGGCGTGCAATCCATGTAAACCACCTCGTTCACAAACAGGCAAACCAACGTAAACGAGTAAGAGGTCAGAGTAGCGCTTTGTATCGACAACGACAACACATTTATGTTTTCCCAAGGTTTCAGAAACACCCAGGATCGAGAGCACGATGCCGATTCATTCGTTATTCTTTTTCTGCCGTTATTTTCGTTTCCCACGAAGCTGCGGTTCAGAGATAAGCGCAAGTGAAACTGCGCTTCTTGCCCCAGCGGACATGGAAAGGAGTATCGCGGCATATAGCCATAAATATGACAGACGCACGCCGAGCACGCTTTTAAAGTTATTTTCTTATGGTATGAGGCAAAAGCGACGCTCGAAATAAACATTCCTCCATTTCGTGTACACTCTGTTCTGTAGAGGAGTAAAGGCTGGTTTTATGTTGACTGCGCTACGTTGCGATCGACTATGACACAACGCGTGGACCTCGGTTTTTCTTGTGACGCGCATACATATAGCTAAAGTCCCTATATACAAGCAGTAGTTTTAGTGGTGCCATCTCGTCGTAAGCAGTCGTACGCGGTCGGAACGCAGTCGGTCTGACTCGGTCATACTCGGAGCGCAGTGGATGTTACTCAGAACGTTAAGATCGCGTGGACGCATTTACGTAACCGATGGAAGTGCAAGTGCGGAGATTTCAAGCTCGTGAAATATCTCTGCAGGGGAAATCGGAGTGACAGTGGATGCGCAGATTTTTTAAACAGCGAGATGCTAATCTGCCTTCCAATACAGGCTGGTCAACACACTTGTGACTGCTTACAACCGGGAAGAGTTGAAACCTCTTGAGACTGCCTACAGCCGTCTGCGCAGCAGTGCAGCCAATCGTAACCAGTCACAAGAGGCTTCAAACCGACCTTTAGCCTTTCCGGTCGTAAGCAGTCACAAAGTCATACATTTCTCAGCAAAGCAAGCAAAGTATCAACTCCCCTTAATGCAGAGTTCTGCAGACCAGAGCCGGCCCCCCATTCTTGACTATACACTGGACTCAGTGGCACGACAATGAAGGAATACGATTGACCGAAGGCCAGATGGGCATGTACGGAAAACAAACGTAAGTACCGGCAAACAAAGAATTGTGAGCGAAACCTCCTATCTAAAGTAGACTGAACCAGTTTCCGTCGTTTCTCAGTTTTAGCGCGTCTGGAGTTGAAGGTTATAAGTCTATGGTTCATATTGATTGAAAACAGGTAAAAAATAAATAAATACAATGTCAGTCTTGCCTTCAAGCATCAAGGTTTTTTTTTTTTCTTGTCTAAATGCTAATATTGATTGTATTATTATTTAGGTGCATATGTATCAGTTATGTTATCTACAGTTCGAGAAGATGTTGCTTATATGCACTACTGGAGACCTGCATCCCTGATATATTCAAGTAAATAGTCCAGTCTTCTTTTCCGGTGCTCCCAAAAGCCACCTGGGTGAGTCCACTTTTTTAAGGATGTCGTCTTGAGTTCTTTGAGGCAGTTCAGCGCGCGCTCACGTTTCACTGTTAGAGCACTACACTCCCACAAAAGATGTGTCATGTTCGCGCGCTTTGGTTCCGAAGTTTAATCGGAGTTTTCGCACTTCACACAAGGGATCCGGACATTTCGGTGTAGGACGTTTTGGTGTAAAACTTTTCGGTGCGCGGACGTTTCGGTGTACGGACGTTTCGGTGCAGACATTTTGGTGTAAACAAGATATCTGTTTAGACATGAAATATTAAACCCCAAGACATTGCAGACCTTTGTACACTTTAATATTTTGATGCATGAAAGGTACAATATGTGTTGATAGGGACTGCAGATTTGTTTTAATTGAGCTGTGTTTTGGTTCATTATAAAAACATGGAGCATATATAGACTTCAACAACAAAAATTAATTGCGTCTCCGATCTAACAATAATACATTCAAAGTTATTTTACTGTACGGGAAGATATCTGAACACAGTTGAAAAGGCAGTCATTATAAAAGGCTAAAAATCTATACATTAAAAAAAATACAACCTGTTCTTTAGGGGAAGGCATTGATGTAATTTAAAGGTACAATAAGGACCGGTTTAGCTTAGCTGAGGTAAGGCAAAATGATAGTACAAAAAGTCACCACAGATATATGGAAACAGTGGCGAGCGGGGACAAGTAAGCGGACGATCCTTTCTTAGTTATTCGATTAATAAACAATTAATAAACATTAAAACATATAAAAGAATTGTTATTTGTAGAGACAATGATGAAGGTCCCATACCGAGAGACAAGACAAATATGGTATGAGGATGTAAGTATAAGTAAGTACGGTTATAATATAGGCGACGCACGCTCAGAGGCAATCAAAAGATAACCAGGCTTTCAAATGATATCCACCACAAAGTACGTCTTACCAAAACATCCACGCACCGTAAAGTCCGCACACTGAAATGTGCTATCACCTAAATGTCCGCGAGCTAAAAGTCTGCACCGAAAAATCCTACATTGAAAAGTCCTACACCGAGATGTCCAAGATTCCTCACACAGGCCCCATCGGCTGGGCGGCCCCGAAGACCGCCCGACGTGCTGGAGTAAATGCGTTGTTGGTCCGAATTCGTCAAAGTTCGACGGGAGACCAACGGCCGCAGCCGCTAGGTATTGGGTATGGGTCTTCAGGTAGTAGGTTGGAAAGTGCGGTTCTCCGTTCCTGTTTAACAAGTTGAAGGCGATAAGTCCATAAGGTTCGGCGCTTTAGAAGAAAAAATACTTATAAACCCCGAAAAGTAGCTACCGAGAGTCGGTCTTCTCGGAATCGGGGAAAATCGAAAACCCTCGAATTGGAGCTCTCCTTGAATAAGAAAATATTTATCAACATTTTTATTTCGTCTATGACCTGGAATTCGCAGGCTGTATGTTTGTGCGGAGACCCCATCCACGGGCCCGTTTTCTTCTCTGCTCATCATTTCCTGTATGTAGTGTTTTCATAATACGGCGTGATGGAGATTTAATCGCTCTGACAACATACGCCACGACAAACGCTGATTTATTGCCGACCCCCAAAGTCGATACAGAAAAGCATTGAACCTGCGGGGAAAATAAACACTCAAAAGACGGAATCCCGGTTGATCGAAAAGGCGGTGCAAGTGATATTTCCGCCCAGATCGTAATCGACGTTGAAAAAACAAAACAAAAACGAATGCACGCTACAATAGGGTCGATAGCGTGGTCCACAGCGTTGGACAGCTGACCCACGTGCCGTATGAGTCATCTTAGAACTTCTCCTTGATTACGTTTTTCTGTCTCCTGATGTTATATTTTGTCGTTTTGATTCCGGCTCAGAACAATCGAACGGGTTCATCAACAATTTATTCCACACTATAATCTCCGGCACTACACGCGGCTCTGGTGGCAACTCTGCTGACCTGGAACCGCCATTCGGCCGAACTTTCTCTATTCAGGCCAATGCCGGGTGTACGAATTAATGACTGGATGGAAATGCGAATAAGGATGATCCCCCCAGTAAGCATATCTCAATATACCCTTTCTGAAATTCAGTCTGGCCTCTTCGATAACTATCATCATCTAAGTGTATATCCTCTGTACGTGTTAATGGCGGCTTTTTGATGGTCGGTGAAGAAGGAATTTCATGACAGGGCCCTGCCTGAACATTCCAGACGTTAGTTCGCTGTCACCATGACGAGACCTAGAAGGTTCTATGAGCTACGCATTGGGGGTGCCATCTAAATCCTTGGAATGTTCGGCTCCCAGGCAGCTCATGACAATAGAAAGTGGTAAAATGTATTGATAGTTTTTTTTTTTTGTGACTCAACTAAGCGCTTTGTATACAGTTGTGTGGTACAGATCATCGAAAGTGAAAGAAATCGAGAAATAACTGCACAGCGAAGAAAACCGCAACTTTCGTACGCCTGCCGTTGACGAATAGATACTCCATATTAACCGCCATTAGCATATATGAAAATTTGGACTGATATTTGAGCCACTAGATGACACTGGATTTGTGAAAGGGTCTATTTCATCAACTAATGCGCACGCTGTTGAAATTGGAGCAAACTTAGTTCCGACCGCACCTCCAACACCACTTGCATGTCAATCAAAACGTGTAAAAACCGTTTCACACAGCACCGTTTGCTTACGTTACATTATGTTAGGGAAGCCCGCGTCTGCTTATGTCGAGAGTCACAGGCAAGTCCGTGTTTCTTGTGAAGCGTGGCAAACGGTAGGAGTAACCTCGCACGCGACATTCGAGGCACGGACATTCCGGTGACTTACAACGTCACGTAAAATAAACGTAAACAAACACTCCTGTGTGAATGGGCCTCTAGGCTTAAAATAACGAGAGTTTGGGAAAATGCAGTCGGATGCGGTAACCACGCAAGACTAAGTTTGTCCAGCTTTTTCCATTTAGTTCGGTCTAACTTTTCGGTCTGCGCGACCAAAGTCCGTTCCACCTTATGATAGACCGCAGCGGGCGCTAGAAGCGAATCCATCAATGTGAACGGATCACGTGACTATATGCTCCCACGCGTCATGGCGCTCTTCCTGAACGTGACGTGACATTCAAACAGCCCTGGATTGGCTTACATGGCTCGCCGTGTCCTCGACGGTACGTCGGAAAAAGAGCAATTACGAATATCTCGGTGTCATACTAAGAGAACATTTGAATAGACCGATCTCACCAGCTAGTTTGAGTACGCCACCGCTGGCGCCATGCATCGTGGGAACTGTAGTCTTCTGCACGCGCAACAACCCTGCTGGAGGTCTGCGCGAGCAGAGCACGAGGCGGCACGAGCTGTCTAGTGAACTGGCGTCTGCCTCCTATGAACTACAGTTATGGCGGCGTCACGCATGCGTGGAACGCTTGGTGAGATCGGTCTATTGGAACTTGCATATTGGTTACATCTTTAGCAGAGCAAATAGTACCTTGGGTTATTTTAGAGGAAATCTGTATTCGGCACCTTCTGAGGCTAATTGCTTAAGCCGGAGTCGCAACACTGCTTATTATACCTACAAAATACACCCTGCATACAGATTCGAACGCGAGTCACCGCGAGATCCGTGCTTCGAATGCAGCATGGCAATGGGTTCAAGAAGAGAACTAGGCACGCGGCATTCGAACCACGGATATTGGAGTGACCGATGTCTGCAGGCTGTCGTTTGTATGAAGTATGAGCAGTGTGACCCGGGTTATTTGTTAGCTTAGAAGTCCTTTACTCGTTCGACGGTGGAATACACTGGCTCTAATCTTTGAGTCCCTGGCAAGATTACTTGATCAAAAAAGTCGAATCTGTCCAAAACAAAGCCGTTCGATTTATTTTTAGGGGTTATTCACTGACTTCCAGTGTTACCGCTCTAAAGTCCAAAGCTTGCCTCTCATCTCTATGCAACAGACACAAAGCATCGTGATTGACCTTTGTTCACCGATTCTTTACCATAATCCGCATCTTAGAAGTCAGCTTTTACTTACAACTCACCGAAATTTTCCCCGGCACAAGCACCAGCACAAAATCAGGTTGCCCTCATGTGACATCTCGCACATTCCGAGTCCCCTTTAAATTTGTCTATGCAGTAGAAACGCGTTATAACAGGCCATGATAGTGATTAAGATTTCGGTCGGTTGTAGAGGGAGGATGCAGAACGCAGACACTCTTAATACGGTCTTTCCCGTGGATTACAACCTGAGCCTGTTCTAACCAGCGAGACTAAAGAAATCGGAATGAATATTAGAAAAGAACTGGTTTACTGAACCTTCTGAACATTGGAAGGTATTTCTTTTGCATTGAGGTGTACCGACGATCGTCATCACGGCGCGTTTTGTGCCACACGAGGCTCCTGGGGCTTTCGGCGGCTTCGTAAAACTGATTCATTCGATAAAGTACGGTTCATTTCTATGAAGTGCAACGCCCCCTACGGTCTGTCATAAAATGAAACGTGGTTTCACTTTATGATAGACCGCAAGGGTCGTTGGGACTGATCGAAACAAATCGTCTCAAAACAAATTAGTCGTCAGTTGTTTATACAGCAGGAGTTTAGTCTGCCAGAACATGGCGACATTGTTACCCACTGTAGATAAGCAATTTAGCCAGTGCGGTACAACCGCTAGCCTGGGGTCTTTAACGGCACCACGCAGTAGTGATACACGACCGCACGCCGGTACGATGCTCATCCAGATCGAAACGCTCAGCGGCTGGGGAGGCAAACCCGGACCAAGGGTTCTGCGGCGCGAGTCTACCCACGGGATCGGCGGTGGTCACAGTGGCTGAAAGCGTCTTAGTAATCCATCGACGACCTCCGTGGCCGGGCCGCGGCCATCGGAGCTTGGAGCACGCTGGCAGGCTGGCCCGCGTGGCTCGCTACAGCGCCGTCTGTGCGCCCGGCGTAAGCAAGCAGAGGTCGAACCGGACACCGAAGCGGACCGAAAACCGGAGCAGAACCGCTATTCTGAGCCGAACCGGAGCCGGACCGAACCCGCGATCTTCGCCGCCATCTTGGAACTGAACCGGAACTGAACCGGAAAAAATATAACGGTAACCGGTTCAAAACGGTTCACGGTATTTTTTTTATTACAAAATGAGTGTTTGAGAAGTAAAAATTGGCAGCTGCATTGCTATGTAGTGATCAAATTGTCATAAACCAAATTGAAATGTATAAGAAATGTTGGGTTTTCGTTGCGCTTTTGTATTGGCACTACGATTAATCGTGTGTCACGTGGTCACGTGACGTCATGGTTTCAAGACATGCTGTCAAATAATGTCACGTCACGTGACCCCGTGGCGTAGTCGCATTACTCACCGCGTCAAGTCAAGTCGACTTAAATTCAGAACGTCAATTTCCCCTCTCTTCTCCAACGTTTCGTCTGCTTCTTCCTCTCCGGCCTTCTTTTCCCTCGCCCTACCTTCTTGAGTTGCAACGGAATATAGATGTATTAGCGTTGTTGACACCGTGGCGTAACATGCCATCACTAAAGCCCATTTATACAGAAAAGTAGCGTCATCCTTTGAAGAATGCCGCCTGCTATCTTGGGCCAAACCAGGCGGCCCTACCGTCGACGCGAGGGTGTAAAAAAGCAAAACATAAAGATAAAAGGTCTGCGCGTCAGAGGAGGAGGGAGAAGGAATGCCTATGCTGTCGAAGTGCAGTGCATACTATGAGCTCATGTCGCCAATCAAATAACACCGACTGTGCAACGTCACGGCTTTCATCGTCTTTCTTTGAGCACATCCTTCGAGGCTGGTAGACAGTGACAGTGCGCTTTTAGCCTGTGTGTATGTATTTGCGTGTCTTTCAGCCTTTGACTGCGCTCTGACTCAAGTATAGGAAGGCCGTCTGCTATCTTGGTCCAAACCAGGCGGCGCTACAGTCGACGCGCGGGTGTAAAAAAGCAAAACATAAAGATAAAAGGTGTGCGCGTCAAAGGAGGAGGAGAAGATGTCGCTACCTTTTTTATTCAGGGGCATTAGCCATCACGACTTTTCACCGCGAGTCGTGCGACACCGTGACGTACTCGGCTGTCATGAGCCTGAGCCGAGTGCTCGAGTTCTTGACAATCAGCATCGCCAAACATTCGTGTTGGCTCGTGTTCAATCAAAGATGAGAATAGCCGAATTCTAATAAATCCAAAATCTCAACCAATGCTTTATTCTTTGCCAACCCCAGCGCATGACTATGATGAACACTGGCGGTATACAATTAGCGTCAGATCACATTGCCGCCTGTTCTAATAGCGAGTTGAGGGAAGGGGGGGGGGAAGCTGTTTCTTTCCTTTATTTTTTCTGTGTCTGCCATTGAGCAGAGAGGAAAACTAAAGGGTGTTTTTGCAAGCTATCAACCTCAGGGATTACCTCTTAGTGGCATTTGCTGAAAGTGCGAAAACTGTTGCATGAACTATTTTACATTTACACATCATTGAGGCACTCAAACATGTTTTCGTTGTTGCTGAACTGTCTGAGAAAGTTGTCCACGAGAATAGAAGCATTGAAAAGACTAAATATGGCTTATTAATCTGACGATAAATGGAACTACAAGTGTGTATGGCAGGGGTACCTGAAAATAAAGATTCTAATGGCCTTTGAGGGACAGCCGAAAGTCGGCAGCCGCTCAAATTCTCGCAGTTTTGTTTAAACTTCATAGTTTTTGGATGCAAAATAAACGAAATGGAGAATTACTGCTAACAAATGACAGAAATATAATTGTCGAATTGGCACCCCCAAACAAAGGAGAGAATATAAAAGTATTATCTGGCGAAGCATCGTCAAATTAAAAAAAAAGGGGGGGGGGTTAAAAACCTACTGTGTTGTAAAGGTTCCTCTGCTTCGCATCTTCGGCACAGAGCAGACAGCGTGATCCTGCAAAACTACTTCGTTTGCGAAATCACTCCTGCCAGAAAGCGCGTTTTCGTGGTGCCAGGCGCTCGCGCCGTTCCTCACGACGCTACACCAAAAAAGAATAATTTTTGTTTCTGAATACATGAGTAGCACTGAGCGCGAACCTTCTGCAGCGTGCATTTTGCACCTTGGGATTTGATTTTCTCAGCAAAAAGAAATCTCTGACCACTCGCATATAGTGCGATGATGTGACGTGCAAACTATGTTAAACAGTTCAGTTTTCTGTTGAAATGTGATGTTCTCAACACAATACTCCGTTTCACTTTAAGTGTGAGCGTATCAGAAACTAAAAAAGCGAGCTCCGGGCTTTCAGCGTCCAAGCACGCGCGCTCCTGCAGTGCAAGTGGTCGGGACCAAAGGCTCGTGCTTGTAGCATAGTAAAGTGGAGATTTGGGCCAGTTGGTTCATTGCAAACAAAAAGCGCCGAAAAGATACAGCGACACAGACGAAGGGAAACAGGACAAGGCGCACTCTCAACTGCAGTTTATTGAAACTTCACACGTTATATAGCCACAAAAACCCGGTTTACCCTATCTGCTCAGCCCGCGTTTCAAAAATTCAAACTCATTTGTAGATAAAGATAGGGACGTGTCACTTATACATTTCTTCTCCCTGGTCCTAATTTCATATGCCTCGTGTAATTCTCGCGACACTTTATCTTTGTACCTAGCCAAAATCTTAGTGTTTGTTTGTAGCATAGGCTGCATCTGGACTTGAAGGGGCCATGCAAAGCGTTTCTGGCCATTTTATTAATTTGCATTGCTTTCGCTCGAATTAGTGGCTGGGACTCTAGCAACACTATAAATATAAAATAAACAAGAAATCTGGCGTATTTTGAACATAATAGTGAGTTTTAGAATAGGAGGCCCCACAGCTTTGGGTGCCCCAAACAGGTTGGGGCGTCCCGGTGCGCATGCACAGAACTTCTGCGCATGCCCATTGCAATGCCCCAATCTGTTTGGGGCACACAAAGCTGTGGGGCCTTCTATTCTAAAACTCGCTAATAGCTGAAAGAGGTTCAGAATTTTGAGCGCATTTTCTTTTGTTGATGACGTTATTGGTCTGGGCCAATAGAGAACCTAAACGACAAGAGCTTGAAACAACCATGCGCGATCTTCCTAAGTGTTGGAAATTAACATCCAGTTATGAAGATGTGCAGCGCCCCACCAATTTACGGGTGTTCCAAGCAAATATATGAGTGAGAGTCACGTGCTTGAAAGGATCAGAAGGGGTACCTTGCGACTATTTAGCCAGTTCTACCTCTAGATTTCTATGTCATCATTATCCGACGTTCTAGACCAATGTCGTCACTGAACGCTCATGTTTGACACTGATAGGCACGCCGTTCGAAGCAGCATTTGCTTTTCTTCGTCCCTTTGCAATGCCCCTTTAAGCTGAAACAAAGTATAGCGAAAGGGGATGTCCAAATTGTAAAGTTGTGCAGTATATATAGCAGTCTCGCGATGATATGCTGCAGCCTCATAAAATGTTAGAGCGCGCATGACTGATAAAGCACGGAGTTGTACACTCTACAAAAAGGGTGTAAAGGGTGTATTGTTACACCCTTTGTCCCATATAATACACCCCAAAACTTCAATTCAACGTACAGCGCCCTATAGTCGAACAGACGGCCCCAAATTTTACGAGGGGCTTGATAGCCATCTGGTACAACTTATTAAAATAGCTAATGTACGTTTTACTGACTACAAAACAAATAATCGGGGTTTTCTTGGCCCTACTGTGAAAACTCGGTGTTTTCTTTATGTGGTCTTTGATACGTACTTTAGCTATTTAAAAAGTTATATCGCACCGTTATCAAGCCCCTCGTAAAATTTGGGGCCGTCTGTTCGACTATAGGGCTCTGTACTTCGAAATGAAGTTTTGGGGTGTATTATATGGGGCAAAAGGGTGTAAGGTGATACCCTTTTTTTTAGAGTGTAAAATCAGGCCACAAAACAAGTGCCCGTAACACCAAATATCACTTTAGCCTCCCGAGACAGTATCCTGCGAAGTTTCGAGCTCGTGCAGTCCGATGTCCTAATGTGATTTAAATTAGAAATATATTGTCTGTTCTTTGCGATATTTATGTGTAATTAGGAACATCATTACACGCATCTCTAATAGAGAAATACGCACCATAACCAACCAAGTCCTGAACAGTAAGGAGTCCGACGTTTCAAAACCGATTTGTTTTTTGTGTGTGTTTTTTTATCAGGGGTGACTATTTGCACGTGGAGAGCAGCAGCTTCTTTTCTATCTACGGTGTGTCGTTTGCTTCACTCACTTTTTCTTCTTCAAGTGCCCTAGTCCGTTGACACACGCCGACGGTTAAGTGGCTGTCGACCTATTCAGCCCGACCTATTGAAACGTCGGGCCACTAAATATTTAGGACTTGGTTTGTGAAGGTCTGTATTTCTCAACTTTTTGACCCAACCAGACGGAGTTCCGTCAAACGTGTTTACGTTTAAAACATGCATCCCTATATAGTTCTTTTTGCAGTAAGGCGTCGTGTATGGCATTATTTAGAAGAATTTAATTTATTATCTCTCTCTCTGCACATTTCGTGCATTTGCCTTCAGATCTATAACGTGAGCACACAGTTCTTTTTGGCATACCCCGCGACCTGGTGTTTCACACTGCCAAACAGCGAACAAATAAGCACGTTCCGCGGACTCAACAGATGGCTTATTTTCGAGTATCGTCCTCCCGTGTCGGTCTGAAGCGGTTATGTGAACTTCATACAGTTAAATTTATTGATGACAATAACAAATATTTCCTTACTACCTGAAGACTTGACAACATAAATGAAGGGCCTGTCACCAGAAAGTTCTTTTCCGGCGATTTTTATCCTCGAGAGGCACGTGTATAAGTAATTTGGGAGAAACCTACGCATTTCTTTTTTTCATTTTGAAGCTGATTTAAATAACTTGTGTTTCTGACGCATATTCAACTTCTCAAACATATAGAAGTCTTTTGCTTCTTTTATTTGATGAACAACAATTTTATGTGTCTGTGGGCTGGATGAAAACAAAGTACATACACAGTGGCGCGTGGCAGAACTATGACGATTGCGCACGCAGACCGTCAGAAAGTGACCAATTAAGTAGCTGTAATGTCGAGTAGACTATGAAATACCACTTTGTTGTATTTAACAACAAATCACCAATTAGCAAGGGTGATGCTTATTTACAAATTGAATTGACCGGCATCTTGTCAAGAACAAACATCAAACGCCAAGCTACGTCGAAAAGGTGCACTTCATTGCGTTCTATCTTAGGCCATATCCGAACTGAATACGAAGGTCACTCTTTTCTGCATTATTATTTGCCGGCATCACGGCGCTGAGTGTAAACAATATTGGTCAGGAAAGCAAGCGTTGTGCTTGCCGCTCAGAGTTTCTATAAAAGGTAGACTGAAAGGGTTTGTCCTAAAACTTTCCAGACATTTTGAAAATTAATTGCTTTAAGCTCAGTTGCATCGTCATCATATATATTGTGAAACGTATTTTATAATCTAGATTTCAGAATATATATGGCGAGAACGTGCCCATTTCATGATTGTATGCACTAATTAATTTCTAAGTACAAGAGCACAGCAGGACTCGACTTTTAATATTGCGACGCAAAGGTTTACTAATCACGCGCATTTTAGACGACCCACCAGACTGATAACCTTTAGATTCAGGTAAAATATGTGCGACTGAGGTAAAAAGAAATAGATGTTGAGTCATATATGTTAATCTAGCTTTTCATCTACTGTTTCATCGAAATTCAACAACGTAATTTATTTTTGGTACCTGAAAAAAAAAAGTGGATTCAACAACCTATAAAAAGCTATATAGTTACTCGTTTCACTCTTGAAAAAGTGCCTATTGCCAAAGGAACGCGGAAAATATATTCTGAGTTTAGCGGTTCAAACCGGTTCGAACCGGTTCAAACCGGTTCGAACCGTTATTTTTGCTCCCCGGAACTGAACCGGAGCTGAACCGAAATCCGTGAACCCGAACCGGAACCGAACCGATAAAAATTTCGGTTCGACACTCGTAAGAAGAAACGGGGCATATCCAGCCAGGCAAAGAGGAAGCTCGGCGCCCCGGTGTCTGCGCTGGGACGACGAGTGGGGTGGTGGGGGCGAAACCAGTTCAGGCGCGGCCGACAACGCGGCCACCGCCTCGTGAAGCAACGTTCGTCGACGCTCTCGGGCCCATGAGGCGCTCTGACGCCGCCGACGCACGGAGAGCGTCAACCACGCCAGGCGCACAATAACATTTAAAAATATATACATATTTTTGAAATAGGTTACCGAAGTAGGAGGGTGAGAAAACGCGGTTTTCCTGTGGCCGTCTCCCTTTATAACCGTGAAGCCTCCAGCATGGTTGTTTTAAACAACCGGTGTTTTGTTTTTCATAATCTTTATTTGCACAAGTGAACAACTTATCTCGTGGGAGGCGTGCGAGGCAAAGCAGAAAGGCGAAAGCCCCGTACGTGCTTGCGATTTTCCAGGCCCATATACTGAGAGAAGCCCTTAAGCGAAATAATCGTTTAGGTAAGCAATGTCGCCTTTATTTTTTAGGAACTCTCGTTTCGGGAACTCTCAGACAGAAAGATGCTCAAAACTGCTTGATGGCGCCTGGGACCCTGTCAAGCTCCTTGTACGGAGGTCTTTGTACAAAATTTCCTCCAGCGTTCATGGAA
Organism: Ixodes ricinus; assembly: GCA_037355805.1. Taxonomy (NCBI): domain Eukaryota; kingdom Metazoa; phylum Arthropoda; class Arachnida; order Ixodida; family Ixodidae; genus Ixodes; species Ixodes ricinus. Next base: position 47,174 of record JAZHYW010027533.1, on the reverse strand, counting down.
TATAAATATCGATTTTATTGATTCTAAACGGCCTTGTCACACATTTTATGTTTCCATTAGGTGTTTTCGTTTTTATTACTGTTGCATAGACTTGTATGCTCGATATCTACTTCTGCCATCTAGATAGGAGATGTTCTAGTATTTGCTTTTTTTTTTCATGTCACTTACGTCGAATGGAATGTGAGCGTACGGGTATACCGTTTCCAAAGGGGTTGTAGTTACGTAAAAGCTCGAGTTAAATTATCTCACTCTCAATACTACACTTCACGTAACGAGTTGCTTGCAGGGTTAGTAAAGAGGCCGACGCGAAATACCGAATACATATTCGGGTTGCACGCGCTTCCTCCATGCTGCCAAGAACGTGTGATATTGAGTGCAGACGCACACGCGGCTGCACACTGCCAGGAACTTCATTACAACCCGTTCATGGTCAAAGAAACACGAGAAACGTTTATATATATCGGCCACGAGAAACACGTGTCCACAAGACGCCGGCGTTCCTTTCTCCTCCGTGTTCTACGGGCTTCTGAGAGGACAGATACTCGCGATGAGTAAGTAGGTAATGACGACACAAACGTTTTTTTTTTTGAACAAAGGTCACAAGTGGTGGAGCTCGATTACTAATGACCAGAGTCCCAGCGGAAGGGGTAGACCGCGGGGGCAACGAAATCCCCGGGATATTGTATACGAAGCGGGAGTCACAACCCTCTCGATTAAAAGTTTTCCCTAACTCCACGAACCTACGCGATACCGCATTATCAGGTAAGATGCGACCGGTGATCGCCGCGATAACGAGTGCCCGTCCAATTTGTTATCGGGTCGAGCGGAAAGCGAAGACGCGCGCGTCGGACCAGCCCGTTCCAAATTCCGGCCGAAGACATTTCGAAGATGGAGGGTTGCCTGCGGACGACCCGCGCCTAACGAGGCAACTGGACGTGACCTACCCGCACCGACGACGAGGCTAGGTCACGTACCTGCCCCGTCTCAGTGTGATCTACTCTAGGAACATTCGAGAAAGCAAGATATCGTTTGTGCGCACTTCCTCGGTGCATTCGGTTGTTTTTCTTTAGTTCCACACATGCGAGTTCTTGGATTGCCTCGTCTGACTTCCTTCTTTGTTTTATAAGTAATGCCGTAACGTTTCGCTCAAGGTAATCCAAAATTTGCTGTGTTCTAAGCGCTATATGAGTTGCAATTTATCTATATTATGCGCATTCTGGGTCGGAGAGCGCACTCAATACGAATCGCAAGAATAATAACAGTAACCACTGAACAAAGTTTAATTACGAAAAAAGTACAAAATAGTCCGGTTACATATGTATACTAAAATTATCTTCACGTTCGAGACAGATCTGAGAAAAGATAATGTCACTTCTTCATCATCTGAAGAGTTCCGTGCAGCGCTGGAAAACGTGCGGAAGAGAAAAAGTTATTTCTTAAAACGCTTCGCCCGCGTCAGGGCTCACACGTCGAAAAGAAAACGCTTCGTAAAGCTCGGCTCTCCCGCTTGTGCTATTAAAGAGGGAAAAAAATGTTTCGAGATTTAGCGTAATTATATCTTTTTTTATGATCCACGGCAAAACATTAATTATTGCTATATGAGGCGATTATATCAAATTACCTGCCGTCCTTATATACCCGCTACGAAGTAGCGATTATACGAACCCGCCACTTCTCTAGGTTATAAACGAAACATAAACAACCTCCCTTCTCCATTTTGTTTTGTGTGCAGGGCCCTCTTTGCCAAATGAACCACTTGGATATAAAAACACCGTTTAATTACGCAGATGGCAGCGTCTAAAGCATCTAGGCATAATTATCCAAATTCGGTGGCTCACCGACAGGCACTTTCCACCAGAGGGAGCAAGGGTCTCAGGTTCCCACCCCTAAACGCGCTGGAAGATACGCGCTCGTTGTACGTAGTTTCGCCCATCTCTCTCTCCCATATTCAAATAAAAGTTTACTTCATCATCATCTCTCGCCACGTGGTCACGTTCCGCCCGCACCCACGGGCAGTGAACGGAGTCATGTGATGAAAGGAAGGCGGTGGATTGGTACGAAGGGTGAACGGAGTATAGCGTCGTACAGTCTCTAACAATACAAAAGACCCATTCAACGAAGCAGTTCCACGGGCAGAGAACAGAGGCAGGTGATGAAAGGGAGGCAGGGGATTGGTACGAATGGTGAACGGAGTATAGCGTCGTACAGTCTCCAACAATACAGAAGACCCATTCGACGAGGAAGTTCCACGGGCAGAGAACGAAGTCAGGTGATAAAATGAAGGCGGTGGATTGGTACGAATGGTGAACGAAGTACATATAGCGTCGTACAGTCTCCAACAATACAAAAGACCCATTCGACGAAGCAGTTTCAGGAGGTTGTGCGGGATTCGCTTTGGCCAGACCTAGATTGCTTGGGGTGAGGAAATGATTGCACCTTTGTTCTATTCCCTCTTTCCACAAATAAAGTGCTTCTGGTCAGCGTGTGCTTAGCACAGGTTCGGCGAATGGAAATTTCTTATTGTTCAAATTATTTACTTCCAGAGTACGCAATGTAGGTACAGAGGTATAGAGAAAAAGCTGCAATAATGCAGCTTAGCAGGGCCGTGGTCCCCCTTCATTTGGCTGCTCGGCGGACAGGAATGCAATAAAATATTCCCCAATCAATATTAAACCGTAAACAAAAATAATACTAGCTAGAAAACAAATGTACACAATTCTGTTTACAAACTCAATGCAAACACTTTGCTTGTAAAAAGAAAAAAAGAAGAAAGGAAAGTAAACAATGTGGGTGTGCCTAAACCACTTATGTTCAAGGGTCTGATAGTCTCCAGGAGATTGCACTCAGCACTCCATATGCAGTATTTTTTTTTTAAAGTTAAGTTAGTAATTTGTTTAAAGTACTACACGAATGTCGAGTTCCGCCGGCTCCTACTTTTTGCCCGTTTTCCCCTTTGGGACGCCACCAACTTCACATAAATTTCTTCATTAGACATTAACCATTTCTTTCTCTCTCATATAAAAGAATCCCTGTCATCGATCCCCCCCCTCCCTCACGTCGATCCATGACAAGTTTTCCACACTCTAATATCTTAAGCATGGACAGCTGCAACAACACAGACATCACTCGTTCTTTATTATTTTCTTTTGGACTAAGGTGGGGCTATGTTTTTTTGTTTTTTTTAATCTGAACTCGCCAACCTACAAACGCCGCGAGAAAGCGAGAAAAAAATGAATAAAACTAAACGAAGACGCATCATCCACCCAATCAGGGCTCTCCGCTACCCCCGCGGAACGGCTACGGCGCAGAAACGCAACATGAACAAAGACACGCGGCGCAGCAAGGAGAAAAGAAGCAGGGGGGACAGCTGGGTTAGACGTAATCATAGTAGCTCGGGCCGCAACGCTCAAGCCGAGCCGGTTCTCCCTCTGTGCAGCGTGCGTGCGCGCGTCACCAGGCAATTGGCCTTGTTCCCAGTTCGTTTAACGTTACCAGTCGCGATAGCGGCCTTGCTTGTTGGCGACGGGGACTAACGAGACGGACACACACAAAAGCCGGGCTGCCAGCGGCAAACGCGGCGACCAAAAACAAAGGCGAGACGCGCAGAGCCTGGATCAACGGTTCGCAAAGAGCGCACGCCCACAGGTCCGCGTGCGCGCGTCTTACCGAGACAAAGAAAGTGGCACGCCTTCCTCCGAAGAACGAGGGATGAGTATCGACGGCTTGTGGTTCGCGTTCAGGTGGACGCTTACTCGTTGTCTCACGCCGCCGCCGAGACTACTATAGCCTAGTACGAGAGGACCGACGACGCCTGTTCGTATAGGCCGTACGCTGCTGCGCAGCGAGTCACGAGATTCAGGTGCATCGATCCGACGGTTTGCGTGTCGTGTCTCGCGTGTCTCACGTGTCGGAAGGTCGTCGTAACAGAAGGCGACGAGCGGTAGATCAGGGCAGAGGATGGTCAGGTTGAAAAAGTTCTTCAGGTGTCTCTCGCCGTACTTTTCTGTTGTTTTTTGTGTTTTTTTGTTGTTTTCTGACGAGGAGATTGTTTGAATGGCTTCACATATAGTTAGAAAACCCTCTCAAAGCTTCGCGGGAGTGACGACGGGTGTAGCTGCCTTCAGTGCGGAAGGAGCGATTTGAGCGACCGTGCATATCGAGTCGACCTTTATTTTGAGTGCAAATCTTGAGCTGACAGCGGGGTCTCTGAATTCAGGGATCGCTCACACTAGGCATCGTTTGAATTGCTAAACAATGGCGACATTGATGCACCGTCCGGGCAATACAAAGTAAATGCTTCCTCCGAGCCCGGGGTGCCTGTTTCTGGAATGTCCTCATAAAGTGAGTACTGTCAATCGCTTTGAACCCTCCCAATGGTCAGCGAAATTTAAAGAAGCTTTCACCCGATGAGCAGCGAGCGAGTCGTAGGCGGATTCATATTTCCGGCGAGGTGTTTATCGAAGTCAAAAACAATTAATAGTATGGACATGGCGCGAGCCAAGCAAACAAGCACAGTCTGGCTACACAAGCGTATACTGGTACACCCGCCGTCCCCACTGCGTGGCTCGAAATTGGCGAAGAGGGACGTCGCCGCTGATCTTCGGTTGCTAAGTGTTACGTCACGGCGTCGCTCCCTATAGACCAGCCAATCCAGTGCGTCCTCCGTTGCTACGCTTCACATCGCAAAGCCTCACGAAACATGCACGTTGCCGCCATCTGTCGGCGCTTGCAGAAGGTGTTTCCAGCCACTTTCCACAGCCAGTGGGGCTCTGGCGCCATCCCGTGTGGACGTTGCGAACTTTGAAAACGTGTGCTCCAAACCAGTCCAAGGTCAGCGCATCTAGCAGGGCACTAATGTTAACGCATTAAATATTACTTCGCGCGAAAACGTATCCTGCCTTCTTTTTTTTATTTTTCCGGTCCCCTCGCCGTGCTAACCTACACGAAAGAAAGAAAAGGTAACAAGTATGAAGTTCCTTTTTCGTAGAAGTATAGAACAAATCCACTACCTGCAAACAATATAATAGAATATAATAAACGCGGCTGAATATCCCGTATAGTAAAAACGCGCCATTCACAAAAGCAACACGCCGCAACTCTATAAGGCATAAAGCCTTCGCCACAGTGGAAAAACCTAAGCCGACTAGCGAGGACTCAGACTTCGTACGCCATACGCACGAAAACTACATCACAAACTTAACGAATACGCCAATAAACTTGAAAAACTTAGATCGCCAAGTCACGACGTCGGATCAAAAGATTGGCGTCCAAGCTTAAGGTCCAATCCCTCCCAGAGATGAACGGGGCTCCCGGTCAACCCCCGCAAAGCCGCTCGACGATTTCGAGAGCATCCGCATCGATGAAAGACACACACACACACACATGTTCATTAGCATGAAACTCCCAAATCCTTTGCCGAGATTGTCAGGCAGTAGGCAGAGGGACAAAGGAAGCGCAGTGTCGAGGAAGCGGAAAATGGATGGGACACGAAGAGAGCCGCAGAGGGCCGTACTCCGTCCCACTGTAACTTGGCAAACGGTGGGTGTAACGGTTCCAGTGAGCCAATCAGCACGTCGGAGGGAGACACGTGACTTTACTCTATCGCACCAGTTGCGTGCAGTGCTGTCCAAGCAACGGGTGGAAAGAGAGGAAAGTAAGTTTTGGACGAATTTAGAGCTTATTTCCGAGGGGAAGCAGCCTCTGGTACACACAGGAGAGAGTCCGAGTAAGACGGAGTTCCTTAACTTTAGTAAGGGCTGTCACGTGCTAAGCCTCCATCGCTCTGATTGGCCCGAGGGGGCCGTAGCGTTCGATTGTTGCCCAGTTGCGGTGGAACGAAGCATAACAACGGATGGATCTCCGCATGCAGAGCCGTCGGTGCATACAAAGAGTGACATCCCGGTCGTGTCGGCGTCCTCCTCCCCGCTCCGGAGTCGACGGCTCTATTTCGCAACGAAGCATCTGCCGACATCTCGGTCCTGCATACTGAGCAGATTGTGTAGCCGTTCCCTGCAACATCCCCGTCGTCCGAGGGAAGCGATACGGCTATGCGACCCCTTCGGGCGTGCTCCCGAAGCTCTATAGGTGGCCATTCGAGACTCCGGATTAAGTCGTTTGCAAGCAGCCGAGCTTCGAGAGCTAGCCTGGCCACCGTGGATGGAAAACGCTTTGTTTGGGCACCAGTCTGGAAACCGTGGGTACGCCTCAGCAATGCACGAGCTATCAGACGATCTACCCATACCAGCAGCAAGATGGCGGCGCCCAGAGGACTTGCAAACGTCTATCTGCAAAGTCATCAAAGAACGGAGACGCACAAGCAGACGTCGTCGTGCATACTGTTTTGCTTGCAAGCCAGACTCATGCAGGGAGCATCTTCAAGAAAGCCACGCAGTCGCGTCCGTGCCACCCATGACGCTGCACACAGCACACCCTTTTCAGAATCTCATCGAGCAACATCGGCGGTCGCCATTTCTTGGCCACGAAGCGAGTGATTGGATCCGAATCCTTACCGAATGCTGACGCAGCCCTCGTGTCAAATACACCCTCAAAGTACGTGCCCCAACAATGGCGGACTCTGGTAACATGCGCAGCTGCCACTAGATGGCGCGCACTTTTGAAAATGAACTATTAGCGAGTCTTCAAATGAGCGGTTCGGGAGTTCTTTTAGAGCGCAGCTCTTAGGCGTCCGTCTCCGGCTTGAAGCGGCGTCGGCGTTGGCGTCGGTATCGCCGCCGCCGTCGGCGTTGGCGTAACCGCGCGGTGCATTATGGGTAAATTTCTCCGATAAATTTAGCGGAAAAATTTCACCGCTAAATTTAGCGGAAATATTTACCCGCTAAATTTAGCGGATAAATTTCCCGCTAAATCTTGCGAAAAAATTTCCCCACTAAATTTAGCGAAAAATGTCCCCGCTATATTTAGCGAAAAAATTTCTCCGCTAAATATAGCGGAATTATTTCCCCTATATTTAGCGGAAAAATTTCCCTCTGTCTAAAATTCTCCTTAGGGGAAAAAATTCCCCGCTAAATCTAGCGAAAAAATTTCAATCTAGCGGAAAAAAAATTCCCGCTAGATTTCGCCAAAAATTTCGGCGCTAAATTTAGCGAAAAATTTTCCCCTAAATGGGAGGCGAGCAGGAAAGGAGGAGGGACATAGCCTCCTCTCCTTACCTCCCTCACTCCTCCTCAAGAGCTGCGCTCTAATCCGGCGTTACAGGGAGTTGTAAACGGCTTTCATTTTTTGTTCTCTTTTTTCGTGCGTGCTTATATTAGACGAGTACACGTTCGATAGGGACACTTATATCAAACGAAAAGCTCGCATTCGCTCATGTCGGGTGGAATTTCAAACAACTCAACAGAAACCTATGTCTTTGGGGAGAGGGGTTATACTGGCGATTTCCAGCGGGTCTTTTCAGACCTCCTAGGGTCTCGTGTTCTGACCGTCAGGTGCTGCTAACAACTTACAAGTGATGCGATTCCGCATAGGAGGAAGTGTACAGTCATAACCACAATTAACTGGAGCACAAAAGCGAATTTTCAAGCAAAAAAAGAAAAGACGAAAATAGAACAGCGCTCGAGCTTTTTTTCATGCGAACCGACGATATATCACAGAGGAAACTGAACACCAGGAAGACAAATAACTCGACACCAGCCCAAAAGCATGTACGAGCAGATAGAAGAACAAAAAAATTACACCATCTTCCCGAGGGGAACCATGGGGTGATGCGGAGCATCGTGCTGGTTCCAGGGGAAAGAGTCAGGCTGCGTGCTGACGTCGAGAGATGGACGCCACTCGACTGCACCTAGCGTTTCCCCTTACGCGAGCCTTCGTCGCGGCTCGCGGCAGAGAAACTTGAAACGCTCGCCGCTCGCCGTTTATTTTTTTTCACACTTGAAGGAGAGGAGACTAGAGGAGGAGAGTTGCGCGTGCGCGCGGTGTGAGGAGAAGCGAACGCACGCACAGTGCACGCAGCTGGTAGAGAGAGAGAGAGAGAGCGGAGAGAGTAACGCGCAGCTGTTGGAGAGAGGGAAGGAGGAGAGTTGCGCGTGCGTAGTGTGACTGCGGACTACGACGCCGACGCCGCGGGTCATAGACCCGAGCAGAGATGCTCCGCATCTAAAATACACCAGAGTAGGCTGAGCGTTTGCTCTCGACAAGTATAACTGTGACTGTACCTGTCACCCTGCCTCGACGGCGGTGCTCTGTGCTCCGTGCAACACTAAGCTGATAATGCGGTGGAAGCCATGTGCTCCTTGGACCAGTCAAACGTTTATCTTTCGTCACGTGGTCACGCTCTCGCTCATACCCGCGCGCAGAGAGCGGGGTCGGGTGATGAAAGGACGGCGGTTGACTCGAGAGGCGAGCGCGTGGCTCCCACCGCACTCTTAACTTGAAAAGAACGGAGTACTCACATTTTCCACAAAAGCGCAGCCATTTTGAATGTCGTCACTTCTGGTTTGCGTTAAAACATCGGTTTGATCTCTCCACGCCGCTGAAAGGTGTTTGCAAAAATCCGTGATTGCCACACGTTTTTGTTTTGCCTCACCTATATTTTCTCGCATATTCCAGGTTGAAATAAATGTTTCATGTTCCCCTTCCCCCAATGAGGCCATGGCGCCACCTTTTTGAAAATAAAGTTAATCATCATCATCATCATTATTTTCATCGTACCACGTACCAGATATAGAACCAACGTGACTGAGAACGAAGGAAAACGAAAAACGTCTATACGCTGTAAACCTCAACGCGAAAAAAACAATTTAAAGAAGCCGAATCTTTAGTTTTGAATCCCAATGGCCGACTAATAGGCATGCCTGGCGGATATCCTTAGCTCCCAAGGAGCTTCTCCCGAAAGAGGGTCGTGCTACACAGTGCCGTGAATACCTTTTACTCTGCAGTGGAATTTTTGGGAAAGGAGCTAGCTAATGGCCTTTACCAGGTTCCTCCACAATAAAAAGGACCTTCGTTAGTGGCGTTGCTGGTATAGAAGCATTAAACCTTAGATTGTGTCTTCTAGGTCTCCGCAAGTGGGCATGGACTTCGGAAAACTCTAGAGGTTCTCGGACATGCTCGAGGATTTCCGCCAATTTGAAACCTGGTAATGACACAAGAAAAAAAAACTTCTATTGAATATTTTTATTTGAATTACATGCATTTTAGGAATGCGTTAGTAGAATTTACGTGACTAACTTCCAATAATTGAAGCGAGTGCAAAATTTATACTACTATTTTTTTATATTTTTGCATCAACTGCTCCGCTCAGTGCCAAAGCAGTCGATATCACTGGTATATTCCCTGTTGTCAGCGTGTGGCAGCTGTTCGTTTAGAAGAGGAGCCTTTAGTGGAAAGGACATTCAGTATAAATGAACTTTAGGGACCCTCTACGACGGTGTGCAAAAGCGCGTTAATAAATAACGACAGTGTGACCAATTCTCATATTCCATTATTGAGTCTTCTTTTAAGAAATAAGCGATGTTGCACTACCGACCCGGTGGCTTCCACACACCGATGGTGATCTCAGCCACCCGACTGTGGTGATCTCTTTAAAACTAAGCAGTTTTCAAAGCTCACACTGTCGAAGAAGAGAGAGCAGTCCATGCTGGGAAGGCTGGGAGTGCCAGATTGTCGATTTGAATGACACCAGTTACCGAAGCAGTGCAAGCGACTTCCAAACACCTCACGCCCGTACACACGTCAGTGTGTGTCTGGGTAAGTTTGAACGGCGTGCAGTTCAAGCCACGGCGACGTGCATGACGGTCAACAGCATTCGTGGTACGTATGCATGCTATCATGTGCATCAGCAACATGGATCAACAGAATTCGTTGTGTATACATGCATGCTATCACGCGCACCAGCAATATGAATAATCTGGTATTCGCTCGACATGTATACCACAGAATCGATTCTGTCCCATGCAAAGTAGCAAACGTAGAAAAATGAGCGGTTGTGCATCGCCACATTTCGCACGATACAGCCCACAGGCACGTCTACTCAGATTGGTGCCGCAGAGACCAGTGCCATGCGGACAGCTGAGTGCTACACATGCTTTACCACGAAGCACGGTAATTAGCGGTCAGTGCAGTTGCGCTCTAACCACAGCCGTCAGATGGTGAAGGAAAGCCCGACCTTATAATAAACGGCCACTTGATGCGTTTCCGTCCCCTCATTTTGACATGGTCGGCTACCGCTTTGTCGCAGCTGATTCTTGCAACACAAAATAATGCACTGCAGCCCTCCTAACTCCAAAGCATAGTCTCAACACAGAACAAAAAAAGCAACCACAAAAAAATCTCTTACGTGAATTTGCCGTCGACACTTACGGCTCGGTCGGTGGCCAATGCATCGCGAGGAACTGCCCGGTCATCAAGCGATGTGGACTTACCCGGTTATTACACCCATGACCCAACCGCAGTCCCGGTGGGGTAAGCTCGCCGCTGCTCGTTCACCGAACGCGCCGTCGACTCTCCTTTATGGTTTCCATGTCTTTGTAACGTAATGGAGTGGCGCGGCGTCCAAGCGGTGGTGTCGGCAAGCAGGAGCCAGTCAACAACCTGTCTTCTCCTTGCGCGTTTATACGTCGACATCCGTGAGCGGAGTCACGACGAGCTCGAAATGCAGCCTATTATCGCGCGAAACGTTTCACTTCCGCGCTGGCCCGACTTTGTTGGCAAGGGGCTCGTGTCATCCACTATGCTTCATTCTACCCTATGCCGAAAAGTGCCGCGCAAGCGCGATCGTTGGACTCGTCACGCGTCCATCCTTTGCCACATGATCACGCTCGCTCCCGCCTCGCTTTCATCAGGTGATAAGGGACCTGGTTGATTGATCCGGGAGCGCAAATACCTCTCACCGCACTGTCAGCTTAGGACTAAACATTGCAACTGGTATCCTCCGTTCACCCCTAAGCTGAGACTCCGACGGGAGTTACGTGCCCACCGGACCAATCAGCCGCCTCCCTTTCATCACCTGATCCGGATCTCTGTGCGTGGGTATGGGCGGGAGCGTGATCCCGTGACGAAACGAAGATGTATGACTGGCCGAACGAGGACGTAGCTTCCACTATACTCTCAGCTTCGGGCGGGGTGAACGGGGAATATAGTTTCTCTGCGTCGGTGTAGCGCTGGTGGAACTCAACGATTCGTGGAATACACTAGACGTCGACAGCCTCGGAACGAGAGGGTGCTGCAGATAATGACGTGACGACGTCTATAGCTTCCTGATTCGTACAATTACTACAGTTACTAATATTAGTACCGTGGCTTCCTCGGCTGCTGCCCAGGGATACTTTCACAGGGAGAGTGGATAGTGCCCTGTCAGTGACCATATTACCACGCCCGGGCCGTCGAACACTTGTGTTAATCTATTATTTTTTTTAGCGCCGATTGTAGAAGGTGTTTTTTCCAAAAAATTAATTAATTTTGTTTATAGCGAAATAATAATTAAAAAAAAAACAATGGAATTTTGAGCGTTTAGTTCCCGCCTAAATGTGGCATTAGCGGTTCGGAGTAGACGCTAAAGTTTCAGAACAAACCGTATCTTATTAAAAAGTTATAAGTGATTTCCTTAAATTTTCAATGGGAAAATGGGTACCATTTTCGATTGTTTTCGGTAACTGGCTGGCGCCACAGAGCTACGTGCGTTATAAGAGGTCCATCGGCCGCCATTTTCCCATTGAAAATTCCAGAAAATCGCTTATAACCCTTCATTAAGATAACTGTTGGTGTTGAAACTTTGGTATCTCGTTCGGACCTCTAGGCTCTAGCGCTACATTTGGGCGGAGTATGAGCGTTTGATGATGCGTAGTTTATTTTTGCTAGAAACCCCCCCCCCCCAAACCCTGTACTTTTTTTGAGAGAGGGGGGGGGCGGCGAGACACCCTGTACAGCGTAACTTCATTTGGCTCCTTTCTCTAAATCATTCAGCCCATCGTCATTGCTGAGAACCTGCACAAATATTCAATGGCTACCGCTCTGGCACATTTCTTGGACGTCACAACGACCAGAGCAAGGATATTTCTTGAAGATTCTGCGAGTCACCGAGTTCTCTAACAAGTCAGGTTCTGCCCTGCCTGAGCTTTGTTCGAAGTGTGGCACGCTATACACACCATAGGTTAGCTCCGTGTACGCTGAGGTGTTTGTTGTCTGTCGTCAGTCTCTGTTACGCGAAGCCATACGACGATCGGGAGCTTGTACCCACCGCGCACCTGTCTTTGAAAATGGGACGCCTACCCCGATTCAAACGCCCAACAGCAAATCGTTTCCAAGACGGAGATTTGCAGTTTGCGCCCCACAGGGCCAGACGTCCACGGTTCGTCCCGAGTGGCAGAAGATTACGGGCCAGGTCCACGTAACCAGGCCGGTAGGCAATTGAGCCGAGCCGAGGAGTAAGATCCACACGACCGAGCCTCCCCTTCCCCTATATTTATACGGCACTGCGGCGGCGCGGATCCGATGCCAATCGCCCCCTTGGGCGACACGATCCATGCCCCGCTTCACCTACAATGGACCGCCGCGGATGTTGCGAGACATCCTATAAGCCAATTGAGCACTCAAAACACATCACGTGACTACGCACACCGCGCGTCGCTGCGCCCTTCCAAAAAACCACGTGACACGCACGTGGCGTTGGATTGGCTGGGATGGCTCGTAGCGTCTGTTGCGGTCCATCGTAGCACGACGTAGGCGAGCAGGAGCGGGCGTCGCTGAAGAAGGCGCGCTTTGTGCGTGGTGCGCTTTCGTCACTGCTCTGGGCCGAGCGAAACAGGCCCCCTCCGCTGCACGAGAACACGCAGAGAACGCGTGCACCCAAACCTGTTTTGAGATGCGGCGATGGCGAGAGCGCCGTTTCGGTCGTCGCCGCGTTCAAACTGTCGTTAAATAACTCGGGCAAGGAACGCTCCGCAGCAAAACACTGCTGCGACGACGTTCCCCACCATTGCGTGCTCTATACGCTCTTCGGCAACAGAGAGTCGGCCTCCGTGCTTCGTCGTATTTCGGCGGGATTATCCCACGGCATTGGAGCGGGCTTGAGCGATGGTTCTCAAAGAGTCTCGACGGGGAGGATCTCCGAGCAACATCGCGCCGTCTCCGCCGAGTTGCGGCATCGCAGGGTTTACGTGTGAGCTCAATGCGAGGACGTAACGTCTCGCCGTCCGCCCCCCGAAAAAAAGAAAAAGAAAAAAAGAAAAACAGATTGTTTGGTTTAGACATTTTGTCAAATGCAATGAAGGAGCGATAGGACATGATGAGGTGTTAACGAGCAGCACTTGCGATCGAAATGATATGCAATGTGCCACGTGGTGAAGGAATCGTGAATTTAAGGAGTATTCTACTCCATTCATTCACCTCTTTGGGGGCATTGCATCGTGTTCTCTGAAATGCCGCAGTCATACAATCTGACCATGAGAAGCCTCCGCGCCTATACAGATAACAGGCACTTTCTACCCTGGGAGAGAGTCAGAACAAGGGAGAGAGAGACTCAGCCGTGAAGTAGCGTTGAGTCACGAAGAAAGTGTCAGCAACTGGAGCTGTGTACCCTTGTTGACGCTCTCTCTAATAACTTTGCCTGCTAGGAGCGAAAGCTTGCACTGCAGAACCAAGGATCCTGGGTTCAATCGCTACCCCTGCCCGTGTCGCTCTGGATGAGCATCGTACCGGCGTGCGGTCGTGTATCACTACTGCGTGGTGCAAAAAGACCCCAGGCTAGCGGTTGTACTGCACTGGCTAAATTTCTTATCTACAGCTGGGAAACTTGTCGCCCGTTGAGGCAGATGAAGTTCTAGGCTAAATAAACATACACACAACCCAATATATATATATATATATATATATATATATATATATATATATATATATATACCTGTTAGGGCACGACAAACGCGAGCAAGGACGGCCCATGGAGGGTTCTCCTATAAAACTACCACATTAAAACCCGGAATTCAGAAACCACTAACTTGGCCAAATCTTCTATTTCTTTTTGCGGTCCAATTTTTGTTTTGTTTCTCACGACGCTACTTGGACAGAGATAACGCCAACAGTGGAAAATGATGCATAGTAATGTAAAGACGCGTTATTCTACATAACGTTTTCTTCACGCTATTTACAAATATAGGAAACCACTTTGTTCGGAAGCATCGGGCGACGATCCGAATCTAGACCTCGTGTGTCTCGTAAGTCGTGACCACCATATTGTTTTCTCACTACAGCATATATGACAGTACGAAGCTTTCCTAACTTTCTCGATCACGGCGGACGCTAGAACCGCAGAATTTACATGCGCCGGTCTTCAGCGAGTTACTTCAAAGTGTGGCCACGTTCTAAGGTTTTGGCATGTGAGTCAGTGGCATAGCCAGGAGGGAAACTTAAAAGGCTTCAGCAACCCCCGCCCCAGGAAAAATTTCTGGCTACGCCACTGATGTGAGTCCATAAAACACGAATTGATCGAGGAAGATAGAATGAACGGTCAGGTTATTGCCATGCACGCGGTGCTACGATGACGGCTTTACACAAAACATACTGAAGAGATAAAAAAAAAGTGGGAACATATTAAAACGTGTTTACGTGAACAAAAAGGTTCGTTAAATAATCTAAACGTAAATGCGTGCAAAGTAAAGCGTTGGCCAATTCACGTGGAGCAATTTTTCACAAAGCTGAGAATGTGACGCCGCACACGCGCTTTTTCGTCAGGGACCACGCAATACAACGATCATGGCAAAATATAACTGAAATATGCAGTGTAACGCTGGGCCTCAAGAAGCTGCAACGATGTAATACCAACCGAATAGTGATGCTACACCAAACGAAGACATAGGTGAATGGAGTGTAGTATAGCACGATTTCCCCGCGTGCAGAATCCCTGTCGCAAAAGCCCCGTCCTCACTGTCCCCGTCCCACCCTCTTCGTGCTTCAACCAGCATTGTTTCATGTCTTAACCTAATCTGTTAAGGACCTACAAAGGGTCTCCGAAGTAAGAAGAACAACAAAATAAGGTTAACTTGAACTGCCGAAAAATTTAGAATTACGTACAGGTGGCCAACTGCATCACCAGCAGCGATGCACTCCGCTGTCAGGGAGGTATACTCAGACGCAGAATTATAGAGTTTATCTACGTACAACAATATTTTCTTTTAGTACGACATAAGAAAATGGGACTGTTTGGTGCTGTGATATTTATGGCACCATAAGCTGCGGGCTAACAGTTTTGACAGAACCCACTTCGTCGGAACTGTGAATCCGCGCGTGCTTCAGAGTCGACAAAAGCTTTGGATCGATGCTTATTCATAAAAACTGACCTTAAATGTTCTGCTTGTGACTGATATTTTTTGTTTGTTCTCACTTCTAACGTCACAAGACGTCAATGTCTATAACGTACGCCTGAAGAACGGGAAGCTTTATCCAGTTGGTCCTTACTTTAGTCCGGGGCACCGCATGACTACCTACACAAGGTCGCGTGCACACTAACTGTCTCTTAGTTAAAAGCAGAATGCTCCGCCGTCACGTTGAGGACCCGGTCACCCGACACGGGGGATTCGTGTCATGGGCTTCTGGAACTGGGGCTTATGAAAGCGGGGCAAAAAGGACGGCGCGCTTGCCGCGGGGCATTTGACACGGGCCTTTTGACATCGGGGGCTTTCTTGCACCACCCAGATGAATGTTAGGAGGCGACATTAAACATGCAATGAGATCAGTAGCTATTCTAGTCAGTGCACCCAACTTGGTCCTCGGGATCTAGGTAGCATTTCAATACGCGAATAACTTCGTCGCCTGATGAGCACCAGCTGGTGGAACTGTAATTCCTTCATATGTTATCTTAAACTACTTAAAATACTATTACGTGTCAAGAGTCTCGTAATAGAAGAGAAAAAATATACGGTCTGAAGAGATTGCAATTACGCCAGCACCTGTGTGACAGCCCTGGTCTTTATCTAATCAGTCTCCATATAGTGTAGAATAAATCACGGGACTCCTTCTGAAGCAAACATACATTTCTGAAACAAAACTAAAATACCCAGGGAGCTGATAACTGCTTAACTTTTCTCTCCCCAAGATTAAAGAATATCCACGAAAGAAAAAAAATGATGAGCCAGTTCATGCCCTGTGAATTAATGTGGATGACCAGCGAAGCTATTTATATTTAGCACACGACACAGACCCGCCCCGAGGAGCTGGAGGAAACTAGACACGCGCGACGGGACTGCCACCCCGGGAGAGCGGAATGAAAGGAAACTAGGCACGCAAGCGCTTGGAATAACGACAAAGAGAGGGCGGTGCGAGTGTAGACATGGATGACGCGGGTCGCATGGCAGCAATTTTTTGCCGCCATGCGAAAGTCTATTGATCTTGAAAATGGTGACTATTGATAACCAATCTACTAAATAGACCTATTGCTAAATTACCCAAGCATCAAGGAGAATGCAGGGATTGGTGTTCCACGCGCCGCACGTGCCGGCGTCGGCAGCAGTAACTGTTCTAAAGCAAAAGCCTAAAACAAATGGCATCTTGCACGCGCGTTCGTCAACGCTTTATTTTTGGTTGTTTACTTCGAATCTTTTATACGGAAAAGGCGTGCATGTGCGGCGCGCGCGACGGAGCGAGCGCAGAGTTTTTGGTCACGCACACGAAAAATCCGCGGAACCCTAGCCATAAACAGCTTCGCTGTAAAAGAAAAAGCCCAAATTATCTTCTTTCGTGGCTCCTCGGCATCAGGCTACTAGCGATATCAGCACCAATCCTCCCGGTAATGCGCAGCAATATGACATCGGCGCAAAACTATTCGTGGACGAAACGAAAGCGGGCTCGAACGGTTTCACTTAATGTGATCGAGGCTTAGCTACTGACCAACATCACCAAATAAAAAAAAAAGAAGAAATGGATGCCGAAGCGCGCAACTCCCCAATGTATAGAGTCCACCGAGTCTATATTTGGGGGAGGCCGTGGCGAACAAGCGCTGCGTGCAGGTGAAGCGTCGCCCCCAAAGCAATTTCGCGAATCGATCGGCGGAATCAATCGTCGGACGAAACGGTAGAGGCCACGTCCGGGGCCTCCCCAATTACCGCAGCATTCACGCGGGACGCCAAGTCGGTCGTCCGATGAAAGGAACCCCGGAGGGGAGCGGTATTCCTTCACTCTCAAGTTGTACGCGAGCCCCCCTTTGTGCCCCCGTCCCCTGCGGGTGCATCGTCGCCAGCTTCATATACTACTACTACGCGAATAATAGGAACCTTTTCTTTCTATATTTTTTTAATGCTTTCTGACCTCGTCGTACTGAACAAGAGCATTATTAAGCACGTTGTAGGAGTCTGTGATCCTGTTGTCCGTAAGAACTAATTTTCTGGGGAGTTCGTTCTTAGAGGCCCCGTCGATGAGCCTAGAATTAGTATTGTATATACCTGCACGCTTCTTTATCCCTGGATTTCCCCATTAGTCGTTGAGTTTAAACGAGGGAAAGGTTTCTATCGTCAATACTTATGGTGATCAGACGCGCTCAAAACTGAACGGTTCTATAGTATTTTTATACTATACGTATACACTTTTGAAGAATGTTCTAACTATACAGGTCGGCGGTTTACTTCGAATTCAATGACGACTTAAAGTAACCCCGCGAACAATACGAGCTAAAACACTCAATAGAACATTTGTTATATTACCCAAGCACCAAGGAGAATGTAGGGATCGGTGTTCCATGCGCCGCACTCGCACGCTTTCCCCGTATAAACGATTTGAAATAAATAACCAAAATAAAGCGTTGACGAACGCGCGTGCGAGATGCCATTTGTTTTAGGTATTTGCTTTAGAAAAGTTACTACTGCTGAGGCCAGCACGTGCGGCGCGTGGAACACCAATTCCTGCAATCTCATTGATGCTTGGGTAATATAGCAATAGGTCTATTCCACCTTTTAATGCGTCTGCGGTTTCCACGAGCTTCTACACCTCTCGATATGTCGACGAGTTCAAACATTGGGACTGAAACTTTCCGTTGCATCACTAGTTTGGACCAAAGTTCTTTCAGAAGCCGGCAGACAAGCTAAAAAAGCACGAAGGACTGTTTCAGTTAATATTGTTCGCGATAATAATGCGAAATGTCTGCTCTGTACAAGTTCTGTACTGACGAGCAGCGGTGTCATGATTCACTTCTTATTTTTATGTTCTGTCTAAATTGTTCAGCTGTTCATGTTGACAGAGGTAAAGTCTATCTTCTATAACGAGTGTACTTAAAATGTACTCAAATTTACCACAAGCCGGCTCTCCGGTAAAAGCATAGTTCTAGTGCGGAAAGTACTTGTAAGCGTATACTATACTTTTTGCGAAAGCGAGGGCCACCAACTAAACAAACAAAAAACAATCATATGAGACAGAGAAAGATAGAGAGAGAGAGAGAGAGAGAGAGAGAGAGAGACAGAGTGTGTCTCTTAAAGTTAAGTTTTTTTATTATTATTTTATTTACGAAGAAAATTTGTTTGGAGCGGAATTGCGCCCTCGGCATGGATGAATGAACGATTACAAGTCCTTGAGCCAGAAATCTGAAAAGTTATCGTTACTGGCTTACGTCCGATGAATAAATAAATGTCACTATTGCGCCTACAGCGTTACAAACACTTTCCGTGTTAACACTAAATGGTGTAGTTGTAAAACATTTTAAGAAAATAAATTCGATCGTCAATGGAAATGGCAATGATGCATTACGATTCCACTAGTTTCTAGACTTCAGGCGGAAGTCAAGACCAATCATTCAAGTTTCATAGCTCGGTTATAAACTAACAAGTTTAGCCAAAATAAGCCCGGTTAAAATCAAGACATCTTTGCGAGCGCGGAGGAAGTTTGTGAATTTAATTTCGGTAAACGTCTCGACAAACGATAAATTTCGGTTCTCGAGTGTTCCGCTCGTCAGAAAGCGATCCAGATATTAAAAACACAGGAATCATATCAGTTGAAGCAAGGTTTAATGAGTACGGTAGATGAATGAAGTTTTTATACCCCAAACGTATGCAGCTTCTGTACCACGATTTATGGAACGTGTCGTAAGCACGCAATGTCATGCGGGAGCATCGCGCTCTTTTGATTGATCAAGATCTCATCAACCGCAGAAGTTCGAACTTTATTCAAAATGAAATTTATAATCTTTCATCATGCCGATGAAGATATATTTATTGCAATTGAGCTTATCTCGAATAAATACACTAATTCGTAACGGCGTTCCGAAACTTGACAAATTTTTGTTTAACTCCCCAAGAACTTCCCGAAGGACTTCATAAATTGTACAGACGGCACCGTCTGTACTCGTGTACCGTAGATCTACGAACTTGAAACGTTAAGGTGCTAAACAAAACATGGACTTAAAAGCGCGCCACATTACGCTGGTAACTATACTTCGTTTCAGCTTGGGTCCAGACGCAGCCGATGCTACAAGCGCGAGCTCCGGGCTTTCAGCGTCCCTGCCAAGCACGCGCGCTCGTGCAATGCAAGCACTGTTCAGGGCCACACGCTCGCGCTCGTAGCATCGGCTGCGTCTGGACCCAAGCTGAAACGAAGTATAGGCGATGCAACAAAGTATTCCATTTGAGCTGCAACAACCCTATTCACACACCGATAGAATAAAGAGTGTTGGTGGTCACCGTGTTTTAGTCGTCGCTCTCGGCGCGTAACGTGTGATCAAACCCAGAGCCCGAAACCAGGACCCCACCGAGGCAATGATTGGATGAAAACCCAAGCCGAACGCTGACGTCAGCACTCGCATCCAATCGCGACCTAAGAGATGGCGCCCTCGGGTAAGTAGCGCGGCACAATGGCAGACGTCGTTCTGAACCGGACTCAATTACTGTCACGAAACTGTAACGTAGTAACGGGTAATTATCCAAGAAAGTAACCATTAACAAGTTACATAAAGCGTATACAATCTATAAAGGTCTGTTTCATACGGCTATACACAGTTTTATTTTTTAAAGCTTTGCAGATTTTTTTTTTTTAAAGCTGTGAAAGATACATTTATGCGGTTTGTGCAGGTGAGTTATACGGCCTGCTGGACATAGTATAGGGGGATAATCGTAACGATCTGTTGGCTAATTAAGTCTAATTTGGTCATTAAATAGTGAATTAGTAAAAATAGACACGGGGTTCCATTTGGAAACTTGCTGAGGGTCATCGAAAATTACTAAATCAGTAAATATCACGGATACATTGAGCTCGTTAGAAGCACAGTAGTGCGCTAAAGTTACCCTCGTGCAGCAGGAGCGAGGCTACAGGTGCGATAAGGCACCCGAAGGGATTTTCCGTCTCTTATCATAGCCCCAGCCTCGTGGCTGTTGCACAATGGTACCTTTAGCGCACTACTACGCTTCCCACGCGCTCAATAAAATTATAAAAATATTGATTTTGTGGTTTTGTACGACGCTCAAAAAGTTTCTCATTGAAACCATACGTCCATTTTCACAAATTAAAAAGTGAATAAAAAAATTACTTAATTATCCGACTGATTTTTACGATTAGCCCCATACTATGTCCCCCTGGCCGTATAACTCACCTGAACAAGTCGCATAAGTGTAACTTTCACTGCTCGTTTTAAACAAATCTGTAAAGCTTAAAAGACACAAAAACACACACAAAAAAAAACACCCTTTATAGGTTTGGGTACACAGTGAATGATCTCGTCGGGGCCTGTCCGGCGAAGGCAGCGTCACGCCAGGCGTTCTAATCACTACAATTATCTCGTGGCACTCGCCGTCAGCCCCGGAAGAATAATGAAGAGGGGCCGCGCCGTGACGTCCTCGGCGCCCCTGTGGTCCCCTCCAGCTCGACGTATTCGGAAGACGCCCCGTTATACATAAACAGAGTTCAGTGTTTTCGGGGTTTATTACGCTTGGAATCCCGCGGTGTTTTCCCCAGGTTTTTGTCTCCGCAGATTCGGTATTTTTCGATGTCTATTTCCGGCGTCAGCGGAAAATAGGCGTTTATCACGGCTTATGTCGGAGAAAAAAGTAAAATGGTGTAGTATTCTCCGTACTCTAGGAAACATGCGCCATGAGCCGAAGTCACGGAAAATGTTTCCATAAATGAGGTAAAGGGCGTGGTTCCCGACGCCTCACGGACAGACAACAGCGGGCTGTGTTCGGGGTCTACACAAAATAAAACTGCAAAGAAAAGACAACTCGAAGCGTAAGTTTCCCTTAAGGTTCAATTCTGAGTTTTTCCCCGGTTTTTATCTATTTTAATACAACCGGCTGCGGGATAGTTTTCGGGGTTTATCGGTATATCAGTAGGATTGCGCGAATATCGCTTCGAATCGAACAGTGCAGTGTCGTTCCCATAGCTTTCGACACTCCATAGAGAGCCGGTAGGTTGCGGCATTTCCTTGCACTCTGAAGGCCATGACTGAGGCAGCGCTATTTGATTCGCACAACTATTCGCATGCGCTGCAGACATGATGTCAAAAATACTTGCGCACACGCCTTTTCAAAGCATGTCTCCTTCATGCACATGTTAGCTTCGGAAATGTCTCCAGATGGTTTTTGTTCGGCCAGTGTGCACAGGACCGCAGGTCACGCTGCTTATCCATCACACAACGCGAGTCAACATCGAGCGCGAGTCACCGCGAGATTCCTGCTTCGAATGCCGCGCGGCAGTGATCGTTCAAGAAGAATCTTGGCACGCGGCATTCGAACCACGGATATTGCGCTGAGTCGCGTTTGCGGACCGTCTTTTGTATGATGTATATGGAGTGCGATCGCGGTTTTTAGTGTACTATACTGAAAACACGGTGCCCCGCATATTGTATTAAGAAGCCGCGACTTGGCGGGACCGTCGCCTCTCTCCTGGAACGGAATTCGCACGCTCCACGGCGGTGACCCGAACGACGGCCAGCCGCGAAGACGAAGAACGATTAAGTGGGAAGAGAGACACGAAGAAATCTCTCGGCAAAATCTTTACGACCACAGCGTGTCCGCACCGATGACTCGTCGCTCCGCGACGCAGTTGCGCTATGACAACGGCGGCAGGCAGCAGGAGTACAGAAGCGCGGGCGACCGACGCACAAAGCCAGAAGCTAGAACTAGTTTTGAAAGGCCTTCGCATTTTTAGGTGCCATTAACGTAGCGTTTCTTTTTTCTCTCTCTCTCTCTTGTTACGCGACGTTCAGACAGGCATTTGGTTTTATGTGTTTCTTCCCCTGAGGAGACAAAATACGCTCACATACACGGGCACGATTGTTGCCGGCGCCGCATGCCGCGAAAGCCTCGAAGAATGCAGCGCGGAATTGTAGGAAAGCACAGCAGCAGAAGGACGCAACTAGAAAGGTGAAAAGAAGGAAAAAAAGAAAAAGAAGAGAACCAGAGAAAAGAAAAGGGGGCTTTCGACGCAGCGTTCATTTTACCTGGCTGCTCCACAGGACTTCCCTGAGATGAACACTTACACGAGTTTTGGGGCCATCTCCCTGTCCGATCGTGCTTCCTGGCCATGAGAGTGAAAATTACTCCCGAGAAATTTCCTCGCGTGAAAGACACGCGTAACACGCGGATGCTCTCTACATGGCTTTATGACTGCGATATCAGTCTGTTCGAGCATAGTTTCTGTTTTTCTAGTAAATAACCCGAGATGGTGACACGACGATGTGGATTAGTACGGCGGAGCGTGAGTTCTGATGGCGCATTCACACTGGAAGCGGATCCGGGTTCGCAAAGCGGTTGCGAACGCGGTTTGTATAAAGATCCAGTACAATTGCACGCGCATTTGCAGGGCAACTGCACGCGCATTTGATGTCATCAAATGCGCGTGCAATTGTACTGGATCTTTATACAAACCGCGTTCGCAACCGCTTTGCGAACGCGGATCCGCTCCCAGTGTGAATGCTCCCTTATCCTACTGAAATCTACAAGCCTAACAATGAGAAGGCAATGTCCCAAAAACGTTGTTGTCAAGTACTCGATCGGCGGATTCAACCATTATACTGTAGACCGATTCGTACAATAAAACGCCTTGTCTTAACGTTTCTTCGTGGCGGCCGGCATGTTCAATTGTGACGCAGCTTAGTTGGGATCAAAAAGCAAATCACTTTATTTGTAGATTCGAAGGCGCTAAAATTCAAGGGGTCTGTGCCAATAGTTCAATTGCTTTTTTGACTAAACTTTTTTTATTATTATAGTCGTGTTTAAACTATTTACTTTAGTTTTTGTCGCCCAACCCAACTACGTCATATTTTAACATGGCAAAAACCATCACACGAAAGCGGTCTGTATACGGCGTGCAAGTGGTCCTTAATTCGTCCTTGGTTCATGGAAACGCAACGAGGGAGAAACGCCAATCGAAGGGAGAACGCGCAGGGGACGCGCGATGACGAGGCAGAACTCGCGTAAAAGTTGTCACAAAAGTCATACGGTCACGTTGACCGAGTGTCAAAGTTTACGCTCGGGGCTGAACAGGTTAGATTATAGACCAAATGCGTCCTACTTTCGTTCATCACAACACCCCAACCTTGACGCGCAGCCTCCCATTTTCCCCAAGACTTCATTAAACGAAAAAAAGAAAAAAAAATCATTGTGTGCTTTACCTTTTTTTACCCATTAGCAGACTCATTACAGGCAACAAGCAGAGATGCTATTTCTGACGCCATTATCACGCGGAGTTTGCGGATTCGGCGAGGAGTAAATCGACGCGAAGCCGGGCGGCGGACTCAACGAGGAAATGCTCCACTTCGTGTGCTACAAGTACACAATCTGTATACCTCGCTCTTAATATCGACGGTTTGTCTTCCTCTTACGACGGCTCTTTGTCATGCCGTATTGTTGTCAGTTTCTATCATCACGCCTTCCTTTCTTCGGCGGTCACGACAGCCCGTCTTCTTTTCTTTTGCTCTCTTTTTTTCTCGTGGAGACGTGCGGCATTGCACACTTTTCCTTCCCAAACGAGCTCTTCTGACAAAAATAGTAAAGAACAACAACAACAACAACAACGAACAATTGCGATACACGGAAAGACAAACACAGTGGTATAGGATCTTAGGATCGCAGCTCTGAAGGTTGAGGAGTTTGTGGCGGGAAATCTCTCCGAAGTACAACCGCGAACCAACGACGGAGTGAATCATTTTGATGAATTACCCGAGACTGGGGCGAGGAAACTAGAAACATCAACCATGGATGTCTCGGGTAATTCATCAAAACGGTAAATATACACCTGGTCGCCAGCGCTCTTCACAGTAATAACGGAGTGAAATTTTCGACGAATACGAATAAGGTAGAAATGATAGAGCGCCAGTCAGCTTGATCACAATAAACGCCAGGAGCGCCCAGCAGCGTACCAGGCACGTCCACCAGGTGCTTGCGCTGAAACGCACAAATTGTTTCAGTAATGATCACCCATCGCTTGCCGGCACGTTTCAGTGTAATTCCGTGAAATTGATTATATGCTACAGTGTATATTTGTACTATAAAAGTACTGCTTCGGAGAGCATGCTCACCAAAGAACATTTTGTTCATTGAGTTATTTAGAAAAAAATTTGCAGTACTACCAAAGTATCAGCGGGTGCGGCGTCAGCAGAAAAAAAAAGAGAAAAAAAGAGACAGGAACATGTGAATGTACGCAAGCTATAAAAGACATGCTGTAAAAGCTGTCGTGAAAGCTCACTGATACACAAGAAAGGAAAATACAATTAGAGTTAAAATCCAGGATTGTATATATGAAAGAAAGATTTCCGTAATTAGCTCCACTCGCTTTCGCAAAAACCCACTGAGTCACGGTATGAGAGAAGAGTTACTCGCTTTCTCTTGGAACACCCGGCTTCACACATAGCTAGGTGTTTATTTTTAAACAATTTCCCCATGCTATTAGAGGATGTAAGAAATGGGGGAACAAACACTTCGGATTTTCCGAGCAGTTTGGGGCGTCGAACAGCAAATGCGCGGAATTCGTGCGCATGCGCAGTGCGACGCCTCATGCTCGCCGCGCGAGTCACGCTAAAACGTTGAGAGCTTAAAGAACGTTATTATCCCGTACATGGTCGCAGGAAGCTGTTGCCGTAAGAGCCGCTTTCCGTTTCTACAATCGAAACACAAAGAAAAAAACAAAAGAGAAAAAAAAAGAGGAAAATAGCAAAGAGTGCGAGGTCGACCTATGCCTCGGGGCGTATATCTGCTGCATCGATGCAAATGTTTGGCGCCCGCGACGTGTGTCTCCGAAGGACCGATACGTCGCCGACGGGAACCTGGGCCACTCCCTCGCGCCCCGTTACGCCGAGAGATTGGCATCGCGCCCTCGTAATCGGCGTCACCCGCGACAGGGCGCACGGATCGTGATCCGCTCGCTGCTCAGTGTCGCGTGAGGCGTCCACGCGTCACTGCGAATCGGGTGCATCGACGGAGACCGCTGCCAGACGGACCCCGTTGTCGGCGACCTCGCCTCCCGACGGTACTGCAGGCGTTACGGAGAAACAGTAACGAAATACGTTACTAGTTAACTGCCGATGAATGGAACGCGTTACTGACCTACGTTACTTCAAAATAAATGGAACGCGTCACCTTTACCGATAAAAAAGTAACGCACGTTTCTTTCTATTTACTGTTTAAACGTTAAAAACATGCACAATCGTCATATAAAAAAAACAAAAAAACACGTCATGTGCATGTTGGGATTTAACATAATTACCTGATCTTTTTTACGGTTCTACCTGAAACTTACAAGGAAAAACGTGAAAACGCTAGAATTCAAGTAACCTGATGCTAAAACACACACACACACACACACACAGACACAGACACAGCACACACACACACACACACACACACGAGTAGTGTAAAGTTTTTTGGTAGGTCTTGGGAAGAAGTAACGAGTAACGTAACTACGTTACCCGCGTTACTTGAAATAAGTATATGTAAAGCAAGTACATTATCCTTTTTTTATCTCATCGACGTTACAGGAAAAGTACCGCGTTACCGTTACCGTAGTTACTTGTAACGTATCGCGGCCAACGCTGGCTTACAATGGCCCTGACGGAATCGCACTCTCTCGATCAGCCATTTTAATCACCGCCTTCTGTCAGCGCCGACTACACGAAGTGCAAGTTCCTCCGCTTCTTGCGCATCTCGTGCATTTGTCGCCCCTCTTCCTCCCCCTTCCCCGACCTCAACCAATGTCGGCGCCAGCTAGTCTGCCTCGCCATCGCTCGGTCCCTGGGCGTTCTTTATGTTGACCTTTGATTGGCACGGCCGTCCTATAGCGTTCCGATGCGCCAGAGATCCGTTTTGGAACACTTGCTCAGCGCATGCAAGTGCAAGTTCGTCTGCTTCTTTTGCAGGGGGTTGTGGGGACGTCAGAAAGATTCTGAATGGCCCTGATGGAAGGATAGTGGGTAGACCTCAAAGCAAGCTGCCTTGATGCATTGTTTACCCCCTATCCTTCGTTCAGAGCCAATCAGAGCTCAGCGTTCTGGCGCCACCACAACCCCTGCAAAGAAGCAGACGAACTTGCTCACCGTATAGTTTCCGACAGCCGAAGAAACGCAGGGCGACGCGAGCTCCGACGGAGCCATGTCGGGCGGCGCCAAAAAGGGCATCGTCAGCGCGCACGTCGTCCTTGCGCGTTTGCTGTCGTCGGCTACACCAATCACGCGGAAAAAAGCGAAGGATCACGGCGTGATTAGAGCCTCAGTCGATGCACTGCGGCGTGCGCGGAGCCCATACTGCGTCTTGGATTAGCACGCATCAGTAACGCGCAGCGCCAATTGCGTTGGCTCCTCCTGTACACGATACTAAAACTTTTCATTAGTAGTTTAACCGGCGATGACGAACGCGCAAAGACGGACGAGGCACGTTGACGATGCACTTTTTGGTGTTGATTGGCTCCATTGGATCGGCTGCGCCATGGACACCTGGGGCCCTGAACTCGTGAAACACAAATGTTGAAGCCGAAAGTTCGCGCAGCGCGCCGATTGGACGTGGGCGAAAAAAGCGCGAAGTCATCGTCGTGATAAGGCCAAGCGGGTGCGCTCCGTCAACGTCGGCCCCAACTTTGTGTTCGACGAGTTTAGAGCGACCCTGTTATGGTTCCGCAAATATCAGACGCCGCGCGTCCGTCTGCAAACCAGTATCTCAACTTAATTATATTTTTTATTGCCAGCGTGATAAGCATTAGAAAGCTGTGTATACGGTCTCTCGCGAAGTTCCTTTTCGTAATTTCCAACGATCGCTATAGTATACCGCCTGGAACTTACGAACTCCAAGAGATCGAGGTCCAGTCCCCAAATTACAAAGAAAACGGTGTCACTAAGCACTTCCACCACCAAACGTACCCATTTTCGAGACAACACGGATAAATATTTCCTCTTTTTCTTTTTTTTTTCGGTTGGTTTTTACCGAGACGAAATTGTGCAAATATGCGCACCTGGCCCATTCGGCATTCAGAGGAGCGTTGTTTTCTGAAGCGGGTAGTGTCTATGTAGATCTCGTGTCGAGACATACAATCACTGACGAATGGGGGAGGTGCAGACCTGATTCCCTTATAACTGGAGAGACCACGAAAGTGTACATCAGCCAATAAGAACAGTCAGGAAGTAATAACCGCGGCCTTAATTAGACTCGTCCCTTTGTTGTTAATGTGTCAATGACCATGGAATCCTGCGCGTCTTTGCCCAGCACGGGGCCG
Organism: Ixodes ricinus; assembly: GCA_037355805.1. Classification (NCBI taxonomy): domain Eukaryota; kingdom Metazoa; phylum Arthropoda; class Arachnida; order Ixodida; family Ixodidae; genus Ixodes; species Ixodes ricinus. Next base: position 19,556 of record JAZHYW010027533.1, on the reverse strand, counting down.
ACACCACTGCAGAGAACCTATAGAAAACGACGAAGAGAAAAATAAAATAAAATAAAAATGGCGCAATAACTTGAATCGCTCTCCACTGGATCACGCAGCAAGTGAAAGAAACATCATTATCAATGTCCCAGCGCTAATAGCTTTTTCAGGGTCATACCGTTATTAACATTTTTTTTTGTCTTCGTCGTTTGCTATAGCTTTTTCAAGAGCTATTGCTTTCATCTGTTGTGCACAAAGCTCAAGACGATCTACACTCCCAGTTGAAGGCGCCCAGAACGTAGAGATCGTTTAAATAATTTAGTCCTCAAGCGTATGTTCCGCGTCACTACATATTGATAGAGCTAGCAAGAGACAAACACCGGACGCAAAAAAACCGACCGACATTAGGCTTACATGGAAAAACGATCGATGAAAGTACTCTCTTTACGATATGTTCTCTTCGTTAAGCGATTGCTACAACGGACGGGATAATACATCACAATGCCGAGGGTGGGGTGGGGGAGGTACTGTATGATGCCTGGAAAAGAAGTCTACGAAATGCATGGAATATATATTGCCTATATTGCCGGTGATTACTTAGTAGTAAACAGACGGCACAGACAAACGAAATCGCAGGCAAAAAGGATCGATATATCTTCACTCCGCAGTATACCCCTAACGGAGCAACCGTCATTTGCAAACCTCCGCAAAAAAAAAAGAAGAAAAGAAAAGAAAGGTAATTTTTGTTTACGGATTTTGATGGCAGCCTTGTCGGTATATTATTCTCGGTGCGTGCTTATATAGCTTTTTCGAGAATTCATCATCATAATCCCCACCATCATTTATTATACTTCGAAGCCAATACGGTCATTACACGCGGGATCAACATTTGAAAGCAAGATTTATAGAACTTGATCATAGGATGCTTCATTCCTCTTTTATAGCCGAACCAGGCAAAAGAACAATTTGTGCCGTACTTTCCCCAGATCCGATCAATATGTCAGTGAGCCGTATTATTTGTTTTGTATTGTACGTACCAGACTTGCGGTGCGAAGCGGACACGCATTTAAGTTGTATACTCACCCTTTCTTTCTTTAATAACTAACAAAATAAATAAAATGAGACCTTGGCTGCTGCTATAGCAGACCTGCTACTGCTTTGAACTTCAGTGATTAATGGTCCATTTCTTTGAGAGTTCACAGTTGTCCCATAAACTAAACACTGCACAGAACACACTGCAATACATTCCAGGTTATAAAAGTACACAATTTACATCAGGGTGCAATGATTCGGCAAGCTATTTACCTATACTCATCCCAAATGCTTGCCGCGGGAACCTCGTAAACTCTGACAAAACTTTGAAATGCGGTGTTTAGTACTCAAACGTATACACCTTTCACGCAAATTATAAAAACAAATCTCCTGATTAATTCGCGCTACTTCATCATTTGCTATGGAGATGGAAAGCATTGCCGAAACTCTAGCCGACCGTACCTCGCATAGATGTTATCCAGTCATCCGCAAAACTGAGTCGACGCACCTCACCGGCCGTGAAAGTATCAGTCTTCATCAGTCGACGAAATAGGAGCCGTACCTACAGTAACATAATTAATACATAGTTAACTTCGAAGCAACGACTTACACTTCTTCGGGTATCGTATACTCTGCTCAGATACTTGGTTTGATTTGAACGTTCAGTTTTAATTTACCTCATCTCTCGCTGTGATTGGTGACTGAACTGTGGTCACTGAGAATGAGGCATTAGCCGATAAGAAGATTGAACAACCAATCACGAGGCAAAGAAGCCTGAACATAACCACACCCTACCTTTCTTAAGCTGTGACTAAAATTATTTCTGTATGTCCCGTGCGAGTAAAAATATGACGGAGCTCTTCCGAGCGTGTCAATGACGCTCACATTTGGTAAGAAAACAAACCAGCCCCACTCGAGAACCAATGCAATAAACACACAAGCGCAGGTTTGCTTAAATCGCGCCACGTCCTGTCAGGGTCGTTCGCACGCCTCCGCAGTAATCAAAGAACACTTTTACCGCTCGCGTTAGGTACCCATCGTCCCTGGGAGATTCGAGACCATAACCACGGAGCACGAGACGTAAACCCGGGATTTGTTCCCTCGCAAGGAATCGATCGGCCGGCGACGGCTTTGCGACGAAAAGAAAAGGCGATCCGACGACGAAGACATTAGGGCACCTCGCAACTCGCTGCGAACGTTTTATCCGTCGTTCCTGTGTCCGCAACGACGACAGTTACACCACCAACAAACAGGAACCTCGCCTGCACGTTTCGGCGCATACAAGGCCAGGCTAACGCCCAAACCACGACCAACGCAGACACTATAACAACAACCAGAACAACAAACAACAAGAACGATGACGACGACACGAGCTCGATGAACCCGCGACAAAACAAACTCGAGGAAGGAAGCAAACACCCGCGTTCAGAGGTCGCCGACATCACGACGACGGGTTCCGACGCGTTGTTGTTCTCGTTGAAAGCAATACAACGAGTAAGCCGCACACACTGGTCCAACTCGCCGATATCTTTGCGCGGACGAACAATGCGCAAGAAGATGTCACTCACGCGTTCGATGCGTGCTGTCGGCCGCGCGGACGGTCCACAAACACCACCACCGACGACGACGAATCACGGCCGCAACAATCACAAACACACTCACAACACCAACAACCGACGGCCGGGCTGTAGGGGACCAACGGCACGGCAACAACAACACAGCACCGAGTCGGAGTGCGGGCGACACGGCGAGGGCTGCGTCCGCCAAGCGCTTCAGCTCCCCGGCCAACAGTGCAGCGCGCCAGGCTGACCCCGGCCGCGGCGGCGGCGTGCAACCCCTCTCGGCGGCAAACTCACTTGGCAACCTCTCTCGCCGTCGCCTCACTCGAGCGGGACACCGCAAAAAACAAAAACAGGGAGAAATCTAGATAGCGGAGAGCGAGAGAAAAAAAAAGAAAACAGAAAAAGCAGAAATCGGAGACCTGGACGTACATAAATAAAACTCGATCCTCCCTCGCCAGTCGCTATAGCACGCTGTGTGTACGTACTACGTACGCCTTATCCCCACCATCCAGCGTCGGCTACAGCCGAAGTGTTCTCCGGAGAGCCAGGCGGGTGAAACTATACTCCGGTTTCCTACGGTGGACCGTAGCGGACGCTACGAGTTTTCCCAGCCAATCCAGTGCCGCGAGCGTACCGTGTGACTACGCGCGCCGCTTCCGTTGCGGCGTCCTTCTTGAAGACCGCCGTGACGCCCCGCTGCATTGGGTCGCTTCCGCCAGGCCTCGTATGAGCGTTCAATTCGGTCCGTCGTAGGGTGGTAAATGGCTTGCACGTTCGCCGCCGCGCGCACGGGTGCCGAGGCGCTGGCCGGTTTCCTCGAGCGACGGCACGCCGTCAACGGAACCGCGTGGCAACGTGTGCGCATTGCGGTCGTTGGTTGCGACGCGGGGGCCCGGCTGGATAGTCTTGCCCGACGCCGCGTCCTGAGAAGAGGCGGTTCTACAGTCAAAGAGAGGACCTGATTTCCGAGTTCAACGAGGACTCTTGTCGGCATAAAGCCGTAGCAGAAGTATCTGCGTGCTGCGCATCAAGCATGTCCCAAGCATGCTTCGAAAACGTCTGCAGAGAGCTTTTGTATTGTATTAGCGGCGAGATGTTTCTGGGTGGCGCCCTCCTATGGTTTCGTCTCGTGACGTCATTGCCTTGCAAAGAACAGCTTCGTTGGTGTTTGTATTAGCATAGTGGAAGCTTGAAATCATTGCGCTGAAACCGTCATTTACGCTTTCAGCGAAGAGTGAAGTACCGCGGTGTGAATCACGCTCCCTAGCTTTCTGGATGATCGGCCTCGTAATAAATGGACTTACCTACACCTTCCATAGCGTGAAAAATAACGTAAAACTCTAATACTGCTCGTATATGAAAAACTAGAATTACTTACGCGTCGCAGACCAATATCGTACCGTTTTCCCTACGACGATTATCCAGATGACAGCCATTTTGATAGACACCAGTGCGCCCTCTATAGGCCGTGGGAATTTTTTAGTGCCAACGCATTCAAATTGAAGTTTTTAGATTACTCTTATTTCTGACGATGTAGAAAACGCTTTGCTGACGTCATAGTCAGCATTCAGCCAATCGCGCCGGGCCGCCCACTGGCGGCGCTTTTGATCGCGCACGTCGCTCAATAAAGAAGAGAGCTTTGTTGCGATCTTTTTTACTTCGTGGAATAAGTCGCTTTATACATAACTATAGTCCTATTCTCTCGCGACTTGTCGTGCCGTCGTCCCTGACCACACTACCGACGGGCGTCCCCGAACACCTGACCGAACTCGGCGGACTACGAGTCTGCCACAAAGCAGGGCGAGCCGAACAACCTTCAAAGCCGTTATCGCGGGTCCCAAGTTTGCAACTAAGCGGAGCTGGAAGTCGCTTTGGTGGCTGCTCGCATTGAGTTTAGCAGCATTCCGGGGTAACAAGATCAGCTATAAACAATACCAGAAGTGGAGATTCACAAGCAAGACGCGCGGACCAAACATATCCGACGCGGGGTTCTACAAGCACAAGTGCACGACGCACAACGAGACGAAATTAACCAGTGCGGCGCACGCGACCTCGCTCAAGCAACCGTGTACAACTCGCTCGAGGGGCGTGTATACAGTTACTCCGGCGTATACAGCCAGCAGCATATACAGCCACTCCAGCCTCCTGAGACTAGAGTAACATAATATTGAATTTCGCCATATGGTCGGATTGGGTAATCGGTGAAAAAGGTCACTGTATCTGCGCAGAACAACGCGCTCCTACTGTTCCATATTTTTTTCACGTTGAGCACGGTATCTTCTGCAGTGTCCATGTTCGCACCAAATTCAGGGGCCGCTCGACTCCGGCGGACATCATGAACAGTATCGTGGAGACGAGCGGAAGCTCGGAGATGGTAAAAACATTAAGCTCGGCTGAAGACGCGCGCAGGCGCTACTTCGCTGACGGTATGAGCAATGCGACAAGAATGGCCACACAAGGAACTCGCCTCAGACAGTGACTGCGGACTGTCTGTCTTTGCACGATGTATTTGACCGTGTGATTGTTGGCACTAGGGGGGCAAGAAGTGACCGACTTTTAATATTTCGGTGCTCGGTCGCGATGCTGCAAAACGCACGGGATGAGGCAATATGAACTGTTCCAGCGGCGTTCAGACGGCCCGGAGCCGCGCAGGCTACGTGGAAAGCCCTGGTTGCATTAATTAAGCGGTTAAGGAAGAGGTTGGAATAGGCTGCCACATTTTCTCTTGTCGCGATGTGGCAGTCGGCTTTGCAGCTTAGAATGCGGAATTTTACCCCTTTCGGCAAGCACTAAACTAGGTCAGCCCATATTGCCGCTGATTGTACCTAGCATTTCTTTTGCAAAATATGACGCGCAAACCGCACACATGTTCAAACTTGTTCGATCTTGCAGCAACTGTGACCGGAGCTGTAATGTCTTGCTGTTTACTGACGAGAACTGGATTCTGACGTACCAGTGAAATTATGCCCGCACAAGAAAGGCTATCCGTGACAAAAGAACAAGCATTACCAAGGCTCTGGTGACCTAAATCCAAGGCATGCATTTGACAAGTTCCATGAAGACGAATGACAGCTGCTCAACAGACTTTCCCTGATCCTCAAGCACGATTCAGAACTAAAACTACACCGGCAGAGTAGTCAAGGCAAATGCGGTTTTCGAAGAGAAGATCAGGGCTATTTGAAGCGACAACGAGACGCCCAAAGTGTAAGGAAAAAACCTCCCGTTTGCAGCTTCCCACCCCTTCAGTCAGGAGAAACGGCACTCAGGCAATCAAAACAAGGCCCGAATTTTCTATCGCCGCGATAGGAGTTGTCCACGAGTCAATAAATGTGAGACTTTTAGGGGATCGAGTAGGACTGATAACTTTGGTTTCGCGCCTTGCCACTTTGGAGCACAGGTTGAGCTTCCTGTCGTGGAGGATGCTTTGGAATCACGCTTTACTACTTGCGCTTCTGCATGGAATGGTCACTCGTTGGCAGTTGCCCGGAGGGTTCAGCGACAGTCTCCAATCAGGGGACGCCAAAACCTACCTACCTCGTGAAGGTCGGTAGAACCCCAACGATGGCGGAACCCGTATGATTAGATCGTTCTCGCGTTTCGTCACTGCCAGCTTTGCGCCTGCGCTACGAGTGGTAACTTTGGCGCGCCCCGGATTCTCCGCATGAGCTTCGAGTCGTTCTAAAGTTGATCCGGTGGTTTTTGAGTGACGCCCTGTAAGCTAATTGGAACCATGCAGTATATTTTCAAAAACCAAAAAGTTAATTAACGAGCTTAGTTAATTACTCACCAAACTGTGAAACTGGTTTGTTCGCCCCTCGGATGTCCGCCCACCTCGAAAGAACACATAGCGAAAACGGCATTCGCGTGGTAGTAAGAACGCTTAAAAAAAAAATCTGTTTCCGGATAAAAGATATTACCCGGTATATTTGCTAACAAACGCGTTGGCTCTGCGAGCGCGAGAATTGCGTCGGCGCGTCCGCGGAGCGCTTGCAGACTGCGGAGGTATATTCGTTTTCCAGCGCACGAAGGCATGACGAACGACGCTGCTCCGGAACCAGCTCCGCATGGCCCAATTTGATTGCCCGGAGATGCGTCGGGAGAAAAAGGAGATAAAGGACATACAGATAGTTCGCGGCGGCGGCGACGGTGGCAGAGCGGCGAGAATCGCACAAAGGTGCGAAAGGCGAGATACTCGCTCCACGGGCGAGGCGGGCTTGCCAGCACACGGACAAAGCCAGTTCGTCCGGATAAACGCACGCGTCCACATGAAGAACAGTGTACGGTGGAGCCGCGATATACGCCGCTCTGGCAGCGTCGACTCTAATTGACTCCTTTTCTTGTCGTTTGCACCACCCGTCGTTCCGAATGCGCGGTGCAGAGGACGGACACTGACAGACGAGCTTGAAAGCGGCGCGTCTTTGTCAACGCGGAGACGCATTCGGCGGAGCAGTTGTTTTTTTTTTATCCAGGATTGTCAATTTGTACGTGTGTGTGTGTAGAGAGGGAGGGAGGAGGGTGTTAAGCTTGTTTTTGATAGAGGACACTACGGATTAGAATCGCCAAAAGAAAGGAACAGAGTAAAAAGGACAACACAAGGCGCCTTGCATCGTCGTCGTCAGTACAGCAACACGGTTTTTTTGGCGCTTTTTGTGCTTAATAGCTACAGTTGGCCGCTACGAGTTCCGAGGGGAGAGGAGGGAGGGGGGGTCCACCATAGGCTTGTGCGCTTTGTGACAGAACAATTGGGCGGGGGGAGGGCGGCGAAGGAAAGGGAGGAGGCGTGTTTTGGACCCTTCGTCTCTGGGGTGTGTAAGGGGCATGTGTATAAATCACTGTCAGCGAGGCAAACGCTGTCCCTGTTTGATACAGTCAGCGGCCAAAAGGCAACGAGAACGCACGGCGTCGCTGACTTCCATGGAACTGAAAAGTGGTTGGTAAAATGCATGCGTGTCAGCGATACGGCCTCGCCGAGTACGTGCTATGTTACACCAGCAGACGGAGTGCCACCCGACACCCTGCTGGGACCCGGCAGAAAATCGTCCCCTCCTCTCTATGCGGGCATCCGCGGACCCCGACCCCCGGAAACAGCTAAAGATGCTTTGTGCTGGTCTCGTACTGACGATTTTCTTTCTTTCTAATCAACTCAGTTTAGGCACAAAGAAGCTGCGGACTCCCCACTGTCACTGTTCGAGTCGCGTCAAATGGCTCGCTCCGTCGGCATGCAGTGTCATGATGAGTTGCCGAATGCACAAGCCATGGATTATTCAATTGCGCACTGAAACCGCGTCCCTGCCAACATGGCGAGTCGACAGCGACTCTCCAGTGTCAGTCATATCGATGATGACTGGCTGTATCCAGTCAGGGCCAAAAGTAACCGCTCGCAAGACGAAGCTTTGTCGTGCTATAATGGAAGCCCTGCCGAGTCGACGGTAGCTCTCACACGACGGCATGAAGGACAAGGTGCAAAGACGTCCCGGTCTACGCGTGTCTACGCGTAGGCGCGTGCGGACATATGTGTACGTGCAATGTGCAAACGTTCATTTTCTTTAATAGACACATAAGCGCGTGTGCATCTGTACATGTGAGTACATTTGAACCGTGCGCATATACTCATATATTTGTTATTCTCAAGTGTAAATGCCAGGGTGTCGAACCGGAACCGAACCGAACCGAAAACCGGAACCGAACCGGTATTTTTTCCGGAACTGAACCCGAACCCGAACCGTTATATTGTTATCGCGATGAACCCGAACCGGAACTGAACCGGAAAAAAAATAACGGTTACCGGCTCATGTCAAAACGGTTCGGCCACGCGCTGTTGACAATGAATGTGCTATCAATGCCATTTGTTTTTTAAGTGCCGTCAACTGACACACACCTCGCTTACATATTTTTCTTCTCCACTCAGTCTTAGGAATATAAACGCTGCATCCATGAATCTTGACAAACGCTGCATCCATGAATCTTGACATAGGAACCAGTATTGCGCTGGTCGCGGCTTGCACGGAAAAAAAAAATTGAAAAGCTGTGCAAAAAAAAAAAATCGCGTCACGGGATTTTATTTTTTTACAATCTCGTAAATCCTAAATGCTGCTGTGTGCTCATTTCATAACACGTTTCTAGAACGCGCGAGTTCTTGAAGCTTGCTTCCATCGGAATGAGAAAAGAAAAGGCTGTGGAGTTTGATAATGTTTGAGGGAGAGAAAGAAATTTTATTTACAGTTGAAATGAGCATTCATGAATTATATCTGCTCTTCGCTGCCCCAACCACCGGTCAGAGTATATCGAGCTATGAAGTGTCAAGATTTACATGCCGTATTTTTCGTACCGGAAACTCGATAAATGCGGGGAAAAAAACAGGGATACAAACCCTAGTCGCTCGCGGAGAAGCGAAGCTGCGCGCACTTTCGAATTTGACAAAGGATCTGCCGAGCTTCTGTTGCTTCCGTCGCCTGCCCAGCGTAGTCATGGGACTCAAGCGGGCGCGTGCGCTCAAACCAACGCTCAGCAGACGCTGGAGTTAGCGCCCGTGACAGACAGCCCTGTCATCAGACAGTCGTTGTTTGCCGCTTGCATTGGCTACAGGCTTTTATAAACGTTATGCACTACTAGTTTCGACGATGTATCCCGTTTCGTATGTGCTGATTTCAGATGTTTTATTTGTAATTTATTTTGATGTTGCAATTTGTCATTTATAATTTCCGAACCGGTTCGCGAACCGGTTCAGCGCCACGAACCGGTTCGCGAACCGGTTCGCGGATCGGGTAATCGAACCGGAACTGAACCGGAACAAAATAAATTTACCTGAATTTGAACCGTAACCGAACCCTTCTTTTTTCCGGTTCCACACTGGTAAGCGTATAATGACGTGAGCGTGCGTCGTTGAACACGCGGACATAATTTAGAGAGGGTGTTAAGGCGATCGTGATTTTCCCTAGAAAGGACCCCAAAAATAACACGGAGCCTCTTAAAACATTCATGCATAGTAAAATGATCTTCCCCGCGCGTATGTTTTTGTGCGTCAAAAGCACAATCACAACTGCTCGGGAACCTTTGTCTTCCGTTCCAGGCTTTAGCACTCCCTGTCAAACATAGAGCCGAGCTGAAAGCATTTGCTGCGCGCGGTGAAATCATGTTTGCGGTGCCAGTGTGACCTTCTTCTTATTAACACGCGTTCGCCATGCAAGGCTTTTGTGGGCATTCGTCACTTTATACAAGAAATATACACGTACACATCGCGACACTGTTAGCGCAGACACGATAAGCGCATTTCGCATTTTACTTCTAAATAGTATTAGCGAGCACAAAATTTTTATCCTTTTTGTTATATAACTAAATGAGCTCTTTCCGTAGCAATATGTACATGGATGACATCCCTTGGTTTCCAAAAGAAAAAATTAAAACCGTCGATCAGCATTCGCGCCCAACAGTGTAGCGCTCTGTACCCTTTGGTAGAAAAATGTCATAGATCCTCAGCAATTGCCCCGAACCAATTAAGTCAATGCTGATATTTTGAGAGAAAAAGCTATCAGCAAAATTTGAAGCACTACAAAGAGGCAGCAACAATCCTAAATGGAAACGTCCCGTTACGAGATCAAAGGTCAGGCCTCCATAATTAACAGCAAAGAGAATCCGCTTGGTAATAATAATAATCATAATAATAATAATAATAAACACGCAGCGATGATAACCCCGCACCGCCTTTAGAACGCCACGGTACTTAAAACGTATAATGCAAAAAGAAAACCAAAAAACTTAGTCACTGCGGTTTTTTTTTTCCTGTTCAGGAAGACATTTTCGAAATGCAGTATACACCAACTCATGTTTACAAACAAACCGGAGCGCCCGGGAGCGCCTAGCGGACGCCACCGGCGTCCGCGCATGCGCGATAAGGGTGTGGGCAAGAAGCTCGCCGTCGCCCATAAACACACCATTGAAATGCGATGTTGTCGGCGTCAGTGTGAGTCCCCCTGCCCTTTTCGCGTTCGAATTGTTGGTTCTACGTCTTCCTGGCGATGTCTGACTATCTTGAGCGGCGTCAGCGAGAGTACCGAGGCTCGTTACACCGCAAAACTTCGCGTGAATAATGTGACACGTGGCGATTCATTCCGCGTGGACGCCGCAGAATGTACGCTAAAGCCTGATTCGCATGATGAGATTTCGCTCGGAATTTTCAGTCGCGACGCCGCTCGGGCTGCAAAAGCGTGAACCGTAGCTGAGATGGTCGACGTCGATACTGAAAATCGCAAGCAGAATCGGACCAACTGAATTAGGCATAACAAGTCGGTGATGGTCACTGGTAACAATGATCAGCATCTCCTTGTATCTACTGTTTACATCGAGCCTGCTTACCAACCTTCAAATTTAAGTCTTTTGAGGCCTGCACTTACTTCTTATCGCAAGTACCGGGCCAACATTTGGTCTACGGACCGGCGTCGTCTAAGATGAGCAGACGACAAGCAGAAACGTTTGAAAGAGCAGACGACAGTTCGAACAATCAGGCGGCCGTTTGAACTTGAAGACGCACTGAACGTAGTCCGCAGGTGGTCCGCACAACTTGACGGTTTTCTGGCGTTCATGTTGGAACAAAACAAATAAATCTGATGACCACGAAGTATCCGTGAATTCAACCCAAAGTGCTTCCCGCCCAAGCAATCGTTGTCCGACGGCGTCTGCTTTTCCCTTTTCACGGCACATATCCAGATTCTCGGACGAACCGAGCACGTGAAAACTGACCTTCAAACCTTTCTCGACACTTTTGGTACGGCCCCAGTCGCGGCGTTTTGACGAGAGGCAGGTTCTGTCTGGTTCCTTTCAAAACAACGCAGGAATACACGTCTGGCATGGGGACTTCTGCCCACAGCCCCAGACCGGAAGTGCGACCGACGCGCCACCACCGCGCCGTGACGTCTGCAGAGATGAGTTCGTGTCAGTATATCGGAATATCACACTATTTCGCGTTTTTACTTGACTAAACAAAAATCGACTGGTTTGTGCGAACCCTTGTTCGCCACCGCGACATGGCGCCAGAGTCCTAGCGAATTCTTCCTCGGAAGGAGTTACCAAGCTCCCGATAGAGCATTATTTTTTATCTCACGAGACATCCCCCTGCGAGTGATATATTTCGCAGTGCGAAAAGCAAAAATAAATAAATAAATAAACGAGCTTCTACCGCAGTGATTTCAGTTGGCCCTGCTTGGCGGGGGCAGTGAGGCATTCTGGCACGGCGGGTTGTGCCTTGTGCGTGGGAGTTTGCTGAGCTACGACGTTGCGGCCGAAACGTTGCCCAGATATATTCTGTTGACCCAATGGTTGCCATGCTCACCAAAAAAATGAAGGCCGATTACAACTCCCCCTGCAACGCCGAATTAGAGCGCAGCTCTTGAGGGGGAGGGGAATGCGGTGGTGAGGGGTCACTTGACGGGGTGGTCCACGTGACCTCGGGGGGGGGGTCACGCGATTAGGGTTGTGACCTCGGGGGTGGTCACCGTGACCTGGGGGGGTCACATGGCCTAGGGCTCACGTAACAGGGGGTCACGTGACATCGGGGGCGTCCCCTCACATGACCTGGGGGTCCCACATGATCTTGAGGGTTGGCGGCCTGGGGGTCACGTGACTTTGAGGGGTCACGTGACCTCGGAAGAAGGTCATGCCGGCCTGGGGGGTCCCGTGACCTCCCCAGGCTCACGTGGCCGAGCAGTTACGCCGACAGCGACGCCTGCTCAAGCCGGAAGCGGGCCCCTAAGGCTGCGCTCTGAAGCAATCGTCACAGCCCGGTGTATGTCGAGCTTCTTCATTAACAAAAAGTAAACACTCGGAGAACGGGGGCGGTCGTTCCACCTCCCTCTTATATCCACCCTGCATACACACACACACATACACACGTTTATTGCGTACAGTAACAGAGGAGCAACCTTATACCCAGCACGTAAAAGGGACCCAGGTTAAGCAAACAGCAAGTAATTTGTGTAATAGCAGAAGGTAGAGATGCACTTGGAAAACCGAGTAAGCTAGCGGTTTGGAATTTTTATGTCTCCCATCTGCTTCCCTAAAATATTAGGTTTTGTAGCAGCACTACCACCAGCATTCTGAGTTTCCCGCGATAACAAATACACCATCACGGCGCCCCCATTTCCCCCGTATCAATCGATCCCGACAACCTAAGTGGATACATTATGTATGAAGGACGTTTCGTAAATCTAGACTTGCTCGTCTAAAAAAGTTGAATATAGAAAGATGGACATCAAATTATGAGCCGCCGATGCTCAGAATGACACATTTTTATTCGTGGTAAATGGGAAGCCAACGTGGTACGGACTTTCAGCATCCAACGTGACAGAAATCTAAAGCTCTCAAACGTGACAGCTCGCAACTTGGACCTAAAAAATAATAAAAGCCGTCTGTCCCCAGAACGATGCCACAGCAACAAAAATAAATCGACAGAAAAAAAAAGAAAGAAAGAAAGAAAAGGGTTATAAGTGGGATTCCGTGTTTTCGGAATTTATTTCTCCTGAATTTCGGAGGGCGTTTTTACATTCGAAGTTGTTCGGATAAATCCGAATTGATAAAAAGTTTTACCGGCGAGTGTTTTCCGGATTTCTCCAGATTTATCCAGAAACACGGAACCTCGGTAAGTAGCACGAGCTAAAAACTTAGAAACGCAACTCCCCCAGTGGGCGTGTCCCGGCGTGCACCGAAGCGATGCGGCAAAGCCTCACGTGTCAAAGCGTGCATTGCGCTAAACGAGAAGAATCGAAAGACTGCTCGCCTATAAACGCGACATACTTTGGCACAAACGAGTCAATCTATTTTTAGTCAGGCTAATACCCCATTCACACGATTGTAAAGGTACCTTTACCTACGGGACCTTTATTCTCTGCGGCCAATCAATTAACGATCTTCCGCGCGTGGCGTGTGCTCGCGACCCAAGAAAGCGGCTGGTTCGCCGTTAGCAAGAGGGACCTATGTTAAAAGTACTTTGCTGTTGACAACATGTGAATGTGGGCATAGACATTATGATTAGACCAGACTCAGCTGGTCCGAGTATTAATAATTCACCGAATTAAACGAGAAGCACGAAAGATCCCTCGATGTATCAAACCGAGCAGAACGCTTACTCCTGCTGCGCGCCTTTTCGGGGTCAATCCCTCTTTTTCTGAGCCAGAAAGGTCGGCTTCCACAGGTCCATTTCCTCTGAAAGCAGCTAGATACTACAGAATTATAGTCGGTGACAGGTCAAGAATGAAGAGGGAGCTTCCCCCCCCCCCTTTCCATTTCGGTGCAGACGCCGGAGAGAGGAGACCTCCTCTCCAGCGTGAAGAGGTGAGGAAGAGCTTCCCTTAACCGTTAACCTGTCACTGACTATAGTTATGGTTACATGTTTTCGGTATTTACCGATAAACGCCGAAAGCTAACCCACGATCGTTTTTTTTTTCAAAGTCAAAATTGGGAAGATCGGAAAACCCCAACATTAAAATTGTCTCTTAAATAAAAATAAATAAAAACATTTAGGGAAATACATTTTTATTCACATCTTTAGTTAGCACTGACCTCCACAGCCCGCACTGAACTGGTCCGCGAGGCTGCATCGGTCTTCGGGAACCACGCCCCTTATGCCGTTTCTTCTCTTATCCGTGCGGGGCCGACTTTCAGGCAATTCGGGCAACCCCCATTTTCCCCCGGAGGACAGGGAATCCTACGTCTATGTCGCCGTTCCTCCGACCCGAGCAGCGATAAACCTCCATTTTCTTTTTCCCGACACCGAAAAAACATCGAATCTGCGGGGAGAAAAAAAAGAAAATCCCCTACTAAAACAAAATTAAATTAAAAATAAAAATTGGAAGAAAAAAGAAGAAAACGCGGAGAAAAGCGCGCGGGATGCAACTTCTACAACGAAACAACATTAGCGTAGCTCGCTTTAGTTCCGATTATCGAAACGTGCTTTGTTCTTGGGAGAAGAGAGCAGCGCGTAAGCCCACTACAGAAAACGTTTCCCTCCGACAAGGATAGCAGAAATGAGCGGAAGGTACATGCTGTGGTTCCCCGAAAATCCCCGCCATCATCAAGCTGCGGCGCTATAAGGAGCTTACCCCTACCTCTTGGCGGCACCTCGCAAACAAAGTCCAAACGGAACAGAAGGAGGAGCGTTTTCCCGCGGCTTACTACCAAAGGAAAACAGTTTCCTTTCTAAAACGCGGAGGGTTGAGGCGGCAGCAGATTAAAACGAAGCAAGAGTGAACGAGGTGAAAGGCACATTGTTTTCCGAGGCGCTGACTAATCCAATACACCATTCGCACGATCATAATAAAGGCACCTTTAGCTAAGGGACCTTTATTATCGGCGGGCCATTCAATTCAACGACCCTCCGCGCGTGGCGCGCGTGTAAGTGAGCACCTGGCTGATTCGCCGATCGAAAAAGGAACCCGTGTTAAAGGGAGCACGGACAGGGTGTTTATGCTCGCTAAAGTATTTATTTGTACGTGACATGTGAGAGCCCAACTATACCCAGAACATAATTTGCGGCTCGAAATTCGTTTTCTTCCTGCCCGAAAACCGCCGATCGAGAACTGGCCGGTTTGAGTCGCGCTCACTTTCTTCTCCGTGGTCACGTGCCGTTTTCTATGGTTTAGATACAACCACCAAACATAATCAAAGTCGTGAGTCATCGAAGGCACACACTCAATACAAGAAATGGACAAAAAACATGATACCCAGTTTTGGTACCTTCTAAAAAATCTGCAAACACGCTGATAAAAACAACAAAAAAGAAGAAAACGTTGCACAGTTACTTGATTTTTGGTATCTTTCTCCTCTATATTTATTCTCCCTGTCTAGTCCAGATTCGGTTTCAGTTTTGAGCAATTGCAATTTTTGACTTTATTAAAAATATACGCGACACTGTAGCAAAATATTGATTGGGTGAGTCAGTCTAACACCATAATGCATCACCTGGCAAGAAAAAAGAAAAAAAGAAAAATGAAAGCCGTTTACAACTCCTGTGACGCTTCGAATGAGAGCGCAGCTCTTGAGGAGAGGAGTGAAGGGTACTGGGGGTCAGATGACTCGGAACAGGGGGGTCACGTGACCTGGAGGGGGTCACGTGACGATGACGTCATCGGTAACGTCCCTGATGACGTCACCGAATGACGTCATCGGCATCCGCATCGTCATCATCATTGATGACGTCACTGATGACGTCATCGTCACGTGACCCCCCAGGGTCCTCCTGAAGGGACCCAAGGGCCTCGAGTCCTCCCGAAGGAACCCGAGGTCCTCCTGAGGTCCTCCCGAAGAAACCCGAGGTCCCCTCCCGAAGGAACCCGAGTCCTCCGAGGTCCTCCCGAAGAAACCCGAGGTCCTCCCGAAGGAACCCGAGGCCCTCCGAGTCCTCCGAAGAACCCAAGGTCCTCCTGAGGTCCTCCCGAAGGAACCCGAGGTCCTCCCGAGGTACCCCGAGCAACCCGAGGTCCTCCCGAAGGAACCCGAGGTCCTTCGGGAGGACCTCGGGTTCCTTCAGGGAAAATCTACCCATAATGCACCGCGCGGTTACGGCCGACGGCTGACGCCGCTCACGCCGGAAACGGGCGCCTCGAGCTGCTCTAAAGGTGGTTGTCACCGTCCTTTTAAAGGTACGCTTTATGCTGACCGTGTGAATGGGGAAATGTGAATGGGAAGCCCTACCCACATTCACAGGGCCAGCCTCAGCTTACCTTTAACATCAGTTTCTTAGCGCCCCTTGGGGCGCGAGCGTAGCACGCGCGGAGGATCCCGGGAACTCTCATTCGCCGACGACCATAAAGGTCCCTTATCTAAAGGGACCTTTATGGTCGTCTGAATAGAGTATTACACACACACACACTCAAACACACACACACACACACACACACACACAACCAAAATCCCGGTTCCTTGCCGCATTCCGCAGACGAACCGCATCGCCAGCGAGGACGTCGCACACTGCTGTAGACATGTGATACTGCCGTGTGGAAATGTAGCGGACTTGCGTCCCGTTAAGTCGGCGGACGGTGCTCATGCGTCACTGTGCCGTCCGTGACACCATTACATGACGTGACGTCACGTGTCATGATCCCCGGGTGACACTAAATCACCAGCTCAACTCAGTGGACAAATTTTCACGCTAAATATATCGGGAGACAGTTTTTCTTTCCGCCAGATTTAGCGAAAAAAATATTCCCGCTAAATCCTAGCGGAGAATCTTTCCCGCCAAATTTAGCGGGCCACGACGTACACCGCCCGACACTGGTAGAGCGAACACGAATTCGGCGCATTTTGCGTCGCGAAAGGTACTGACGTGCATCAAAATGTGCTACTTAGGTTAGTATCCTAAGGAATCACTTTATACCACATATCTCAATGACAATTGCTGGATCGCGTTTGCCCGCTCTGCGAATGCGGTCACTGGCGGCCATCTTTAGGTAGAGTTATATTACCTCTAGCCAAGGTACAGCTCCTGCAGCCACTGTCATCCATCCATGGCAGACAGCGTTTTGGCAGGTGTGGTGGCAGGCTGCCGTCAAAATAGGGTGGGTGATATTTCGTGCTTGATTGAAATTATTTGACGAAACATGTTTTTGAAACCCGGCGTGAACGGTAGCCCGATCTTTGAGGACCCGGTGAAAGTTTCACAAAATCGCAGCACCGGGGAAAGCAGCACAGCACACATCGAAAGTCGCATCGAAAGAAGCATCGAAAGCAGACGCCGCTACGGAGTCTGCTTTCGATGCGAGCTGCGCTGCTTTCCCCGGTGCTGCGCTTTCGTAGAACTTTCGCCGGGTCCCCAAAGATGAGGCTACCGTTCACGCCGGGTTTCAAGAATCTGCTTCGTCGAACAACTTCAATCAAGCACGAAATATCACCCACGGTACAGTGTACTAGATCCACGGCTTTTTTATGGTAGCCTGCTGCCATTGCGCTGTCCGCCATATTACAATGATGGCTAGAGATGATATAACTCTACCTAAAGATGGCCGCCAGTGACCGCATTCCGGTCCATAGGCGGAGCTGGCCAAACGCGATCCAGCAAATAGACATAGAGATCAGTGCTTTATACCTATACCCATTTTCACCTCAAGAACCGAAGTAAAAAAAGTCCGCTCCTCGCGGAGCATTACTGCTTTTCCTCTTTATGCGGAGAAATAGGATATATGCAAGTGCATTTTAGATTAGATATATGTTAATCTTATCAAGACGTACACGTTCCAAACGCCAAAAGCATGGCTTCTTCCTTCGACAAGCAAATCTTGTGAGAACTACTTCGCGCCGCGTATGAACAATGCGCAAAACTCGCTTTTTTCTTGAGGTGAAAACAGGATATAGCAGAGCTTGATCACGCAGTATTTCAACACTGACAAAAAGACAGAAAGAAAACAAGAAACGATGGCTTGTTTGCTCTAACGGTGTCGAGGAGTGTATGCCACACGAGACGCGGAGACCTCCCTGTTAGATGCTTTTAGTAGATCGTCCCGAAAACCCCTATATCGATCCCGATAACGAGTAGATGCATAGCGCGAAGACATCGACGGATTATCAGGAATATCGTTATCGGATGTCGTTATCGAGGTCATCGGAACGATTTGATATAACTCTCTAATAAGGTCTATCGCCGTAAAAGAAGGATGCCCAAAGAGCGCCGTCGTAGCGAAACCGAATTCTGGAATAGTACGCAACCGCAAATCTCCTTCCTCCTCCCAGCTTCAGCCGCCAGATGCAGCGGGAAGAGAAAAGAGGGCGAGCAAGGGATCTGTCGCAGCCACGGCGGCACCCCCTTCTATGGCGACGGGTAACAAAGAAAGCGAGCGAGGAAGTGAAACGCGGTACGACCGGGGCTAGTATAGCATCGCTCTTACCGCAGTCTCGGCCGCGTGCCCGAACGGATCGTGATGGATGCGGCGGGGATGTTCCCTCTCGACCAGCGGGCACCGCTAAGTTGCGGCCCAGTCGGGGCAGAAGCGGCGACCGCCCAGCGAACACAATGCGGTGTGATCCGTTGGCGCCCCATCTTCGCCGACGCGTATATATATATATATACACAAAACAATCTCGACCAGCAGAAACGGCACTTGCCGCCGTGTTTCGTGTGCCCCGTGTTTTTCTCTCGTGCTCCGATCTCTCCCGAAGATGCACATTTTGCGGCGTGGATAGAATGTTTCAGCGTTTCTGTTCGTGTCGTGCGTTTGCCACATTTCTGACCATCCGTGCCGCTTTGCTTCCTGTTGTGTTTGTTCTTTGTAGCCGGTTACTTGTGTCCGCTTTCCTTGTTACGCGTGTCTTCGTTGATGCCCTGACTTGGGCATGCGCCGCATATCCTTCCCTTATTCATTACGCAACACTTTCCTTTCTGTTAGACCGTTGTTTACAGCGGAGCTGTTAAAGGCTAGTTTCCCCAGTTTCGTGTCCGGTACCAAACAAATGTCGACACAGAAGTACACAAACTCTGGACAGCTACCGCCATCATGACCGACGGCGGCAACCAGACAACTAGTCTGGTTGCCGCATTCGCTCATAGATGGCGGCAGCCTTTCCAGCTATCATAGAAGAATGGATAATTGGACAGACGAGAACGAAGAAGAAACACACCGGACGAGCTTACAGCTTCGCTGGTCTTCCTTCTAGAGTGGAAAGGCTGAAGTTTTTTATGTTTTTTTTTTTTTTTAACTTTCACGTGATCCGATTTGGACGCATCGTTGGAAGGGTCTGCGCTTGTACAGAGAAGGTATTTGAGGATGTAGGACCGATCATTCAGATTCCCGAGAAGATGGATTACGGGGGTGAATCCCGTGACACGACGCGCGATACGATGAGCAACCATAGAATAAATTCGGCTGCCATACGTCTCTAAGAGATACAGGGCCCTTCTACGTATTTCGTGCTTCGGGACTAATGAAGAACGTCATTGGAGCGCGGTAAATGGATGCGGGTATGAAATGGGCGGGGAGGGGGGGGCGAGATATATGAATGATCAGG
>JAZHYW010027532.1:0-92685 GCA_037355805.1 Ixodes ricinus | reverse complement strand
AAAAAGATAATAAATGAGCAGGATGGTGCTTATTTTCAAATTGGATTGGTATTTAAAATCATCCGAGAACAAACCTCAACAGCCAGAGCTACCTAGTTTTTTCTGTATAAGGAAATGTTCCCTTGAGCTACGCGCTATTTAGGCCGGATTTGATCTGAGTACCGGAAGGTGTGTATATAGACTAGTAGAAGAAAGTAATTTTATCACTCCGTACTGTATGATTTTTCGCCTGCATCACGGTGCTGAGTGCAAGAACGTACTGATTCCCAAATGGCGTTATGATGCATAAGTTTCTAAAAATTAGCTAGGGGCTTGTCCTAAAACTCTCGACATTTCTAAAATATTGTTGCTTTTAGCAAATAAAAGTGCATTATATGAACGATAGAAAAACTATATAGTTACTCGTTTCACGGCAGAAATATTTTCTCTTTACTGAAAGAGCGTGAAGAGAATATATTCTCAGTTTAGCGGATCAAACCTGTTCAAACCGGTTCCAACCGGTTTGAACCAGATGCAACCCCCAGCTTCCGAACCAGACAACCGGAACTGAAACGAAAATCGCGAACCCGAACCGAACCGACAAAAGTTTCGGTTTGACCTCTGCTCGAAGCCGAAACCGAAGCAAAACATGAGCACGAGCTCATGGCTGCGACATGTGGACCCAGTGGTAATGCCGAAAAGGAGGAGAAATGTAAGGAGAGTGTTGCCGGAAGTCGTGGCCACACCCGACCGCGTTCTTTTTTATTTGTTTTATTTACTCCGGTTTTTATATACTTTGCGAATGACAGCATTGTGATGAATACATTCCGATGCACGGTGCTGCTCCACTATCGCAGTTCCGATCCGGTGCTCTGTGTTTGAAGATCAATTTGCTGTTCCCGCGGAGCGAGCAGTTCCGAAGCAGCGGTCCCACGTCCGTTGCAACGTTTGTCCGTCGTGCGCTGCCATCATGTCGTTCAGCCCACGGTATGTCGCCACTATTGAGAACCGACATACCGCATGTAGTACTTCCTGCGACTTGTTCAACATTTGTTTTCAACTTTGAACGCATCATGCTGCAACTTCGAGAGTCTAAACAAAAAATGGGTTTTATATTTTGCAATTCTTAATATTAAATGTGCGCCTTAGATCATCCACTATTTTGATTCAATTCGCTACGTGTGTCTGGACGGCACGTAACCATCGAGAAAAGAAGGTGAGTGCGACTGAAAACGCCTAGTTCTCGACCTTCGGGTTTCGGGGGCAAGAACAATTTTCGAGCCGCAAGTTGTGTTTTGGATCGGTACAAATTAAAACATCGGTGAGCTTAGAAATATTCGTCAGTGTTCCCTTTACCCGCATATATAGTAAATATATTTTGTGTACCGTCAAGTGACATGGGCCATCGTTTATAACTGGAGGCGCGACACTGAAAGGCTCTAATTGTTTAGATGCAGTTACGACCTATTCAGTTTGCTAAAGCTGGAACTAGGATTGAACACAAGCCTGGTATGCACTGAAAGAAAAAAAAGCCTGCATGTTTTGAGTTTCGCACTCGGGTGCGCGGATATCGTATTACTGCGAGTCCGATGGACTCTATCCTCGAATGGTGGTGAGAAAAAGTTTACTTCAAAGAACTCAGTTTCCACATAAACAGTTGGAGCATATGAAACGTTCAGAGTCAACGAAAACACGAGGCCCGGAAACCGAAATGGGGAGAGCACTGCAGACTACTTTTGTGTTGCTTCGCCGTTCCCTTTTCTCGGTCTCGGGTTTTCAAAGACGTTGAGCGTTGACCAGCCTCAGCTAGCATATTATCGTTTATTGAATGCGGTAGCAATTTAGAAATTTTTTGTACTTTCAGCATTTGAGTCTCGCTTTATATTATCTCCTCTGTACATTGCTTAACCTAAAAGTGCGTTATATATATATATATATATATATATATATATATATATATATATATATATATATATATATATATATATATATATATATATGTTTATTTTTTACGTGATAGCATGATTGCAAGAAAAATTTCAAGAAAAACGAACAGAGGTTCATCCCTTAGCCAGAACAAGTGGCCACGCGATTTGGAGTTTATTATAGAGTGTATGGCCGCTCTTGGGTTCGCAAACGAAAGGACACGCGCTGAGTTCCACTTATTATCGCAATTGGGCACGAGCCATTCCCCGAATTCTTGTCAAGGCCTTAGAGAGTTTTAGAGTAGGGGTCCACCAGCGCTTTGCGGTCGCCGAAGCAGCTTGAAGCGAAGCCCTGCACTGGTGCACAAAAAGCCCCGGCCTGAGCGAGTGTGCACGCCCCAAGCTGCCATAACTCTTTAATGATTGTCACCAGCCCGAATCGAATGCTCCCGCAGTTCTGGGTGTCTACTGTAAATCTCGTTACCGCGAAGATCGCAAGGCGTGATGACAAAATCCTGGGGATCGCATTGTTAACAACTCCAACATTGTGATCCCCAGAACGTCATTATCAGGTTTTGCAAAGGAAGAGACCGAAAGTAAACGTCCGCATTAATCCGCGAAATTACGTGGCGCCAAAAAGGATTATAGGTCAGTGGCGTTGCGTGCGAGAATACTTGGATACGACAATAGTGGCCGTAAACCTGCGAAAAAGAGGAAAGGATTCCTAACGAATATTTTTGCAGGTCCTCTTCATATCATCCCCTGTCCTCACCTGAAAAATTACGGTCGTCGCATAGAAGCGATATGCGCGGTAAAGTGAAATATACGTGCCGTCCTCCTCTTCTAATCGTGCGCATGTGCTAGTCAGTGGAAGAACACGAAGTCACTCTCTGCGGACACAACCTAGCTAATTCCTAGAGCATTACAATTGTTATTGAGAAAACAAATATCAAGCTTTACCTTTTTTACGCTAATTATGCTGCTGTGGGAAAGAGGTTTCGACATCCCTCTACAGAGAGACATCAGCAGATGGTACTTCACTTGTCATGAAGTCTAATCTTTACTTGAACATATCATGCAGTTGAAGTACACTTACGAGGTTGCACATTTCGCTAACAAGTTCGCTTTCGGTTAGACAATTATTGTCCATATAATCTTCCCATTTCGTTTTTACCTGTATAAGGAAGATAGACATATAACATAAAATGGCCGAAATGCAATATATTAATGATCGGAAAATGTTCGTCATTTGCGCTGCGCTGCACTTTCTGCATCACTCGGGTTGTTTTAGAACAAAGCTGTGGTTCAACAGAGGATTACTTGAACATATGTTTAAAATCAAAACTTATTATAGCAAATGTCTCTTCGGTATTTATATTGTTGAGTATGCGATGAAAGACGCTATGCCAGCCATATATAGCAGGGGTGGCCAAGCTGCGGCTCTTCGCGTGTTAAAATGCGGCTCGTGGCTCCCTCCTGCACCCCCCCCCCCCGCACACACACACACACACTTCCCCGAAAAGAGAAACAGAACGCGTTTTAAATCGAAAGACAGATTGCGGTTAGGTAGTCTTATGCTACTGCTACCTAACGTACAGTTGGACTGCTTTTGACACGGATAGATTGAAAGAAGTTCGAGTTTCGTTTATTCCTCTCAACAAAAGTGTGCCCTGCCCCCCCCCCCCCCCACCTACCCCCCGCGGGTCTTGGAAGTTTCGTGGTTTCGTTTGCTGCTTTTAGGCCGGGTCAGCCTGGCAACCCCTGATATATAGCGATGTGACTAAAGCTAACTGAAGTAATTTCGAAAAAAGTCACAGCATATCCACGTGGTGAATGATGATGAGTGGGCGAAGCTCCGGAGTGAATCGTCAGTAAACCAGCGATTCTTCCGTTAATTCGCCCACTCATCGCCATGTAAAGACGTGAGAAACACTGTGTGTGTGTGTATACAAACCACAATCTATCACACACACCACAGCTATGGCCGAACGAAACGTCTAGAAAGTCTCGCTTAAACCGCGCGTCGGCACCTTCGGGCTGAGCTCGCCTGATGCGTTTTGCAGACGCCTCACGAGCTCTCGCTGCATCGGGGTCTGCCTGCCGATACGCGCGCTTTCTTGCCGCTTCCCGTTCCCTGACGTTCTGCAGATCCTCTTGGCGCCGCTGCCGTGCCGCTTCGGCTTCCCGCTCTCGTACGGCCGGATCTTGGCGACGCTGCCGTGCCGCTTCGGCTTCCACTCTCGTACGGCCGGATCTTGGCGGCGTCGCCGAGCAGACTGACGACGCGATTCGGCTTCCCGCTCTCGCACGGCCGGATCTTGGCGGCGTCGACGCGCAGCCTGACGACATGCTTCGGCCTCTCGCTCTCGCACGGCTGGATTCTGTCTGCGAGCGCGCTGCCGCCGCCTTGCGCGCTCTCCGCTCCGCAGCCTTGTCTACTGCCTCCATCCAGCTAAACTACGAGCAGCGCGAGTGCCATAACATGAGCTAAGCGCCATCTGTCATCTCTACATAAAGTTAATTCCGGAACACGCCATCTCTTGAGCCATTCTATAAACTAAACCTCGAAGTGGCTACATACCCACAACTAGGAGGGACAGACCCACGCCTGTGGGGAGCTTCTGGCTTCCGGCGATAGGCTTGTTTATTTTCCCTACAGATATCTCGGACGTTTTTCTTTCACATAAATGCAAACTGTATGTAAGATCTTCTACAGTACAGTATTAGCTTACAGACGAGCACAAAACTGTACTTACAACATTTGACACCTTTCCCAAAACGCATTTCAAAATTTCTTCCGTTTTGCTACGGTTTCTATACCAACCACCTATTCGGGGAAAGAATACGACAGCAACTTAAGCTATAATTCATAATAACGGAACAGCTTTATTACATGACAGAGTCATTCATAATCATCATGTCGCAAGCAGCGCCATTACGCACTGACTAATCTCCCAAGTAACACGTCCTCCTTCAGAGTCTAACATTACCCGCAAAATATAAAAGAAATATTCAATGCTCACGAGATAACATTATTAACTTTAAAATAAGTCGCTGGATAGCACAAGATGAAATGTCTTATAGCGCCCTGAAGACTAATACAATTGCGTCAAATTGTTTAAATTATTTTAACCGCTTTGCGATTACATGACCATTTTCGAATATTTAAATCCAACTAACTTATTCAAGCTTTACTTGTAGCTATACGGGTACATACTGAGAAAGAGGAGGAGATGAGTGCACGCGACGACATGAGAACACCGAGCTCTGCTAGGAATGATGAGTGGGCGGACTCAAAGCCAGCTGCCCTTCTCGTCACTCTTGGGACGCGTTCAAACACTGAGTAGAGACAAGGTGCAGCTTGCGCCTACGCGCACTAATCCTTCCAACCAGAGCTCGGCGTTCTGACGTCCCTTCGTCTCCTCCTCTCCCTCACTTTCTGGTCGCATAGTACACTGACAGCCCCAAAAATGTTCTTCCGCATTTCTTATGAACTATAATGCTGCAATCTCATTGGCTGCTGAGCTATAACGGGCTCGAAACTCGCTTCGGCCTATGTTTTTTTTTTTTTCAATTGTGAGTGAGTGAGTGAGTTGTCCGATGTTTATTTTTTATTTAAAGAGGTGAGACATTTCAAGCTGAGTTGATCAGATTGCCGAGCAGTCCACGCTTAGACAAGGGAACCCTACGTTTGAAAGAAAATTTTCAGGAGCAAATGACGTGTAGGGGGGGGGAATCTTTTGTTCTGCGTATGTGTTTTTTTTTCGCACCTGTTGTTCTTTTGTTAGTGAGAAAAGGCGCTGTATGGTATGTACCAAACTAAAATATTAGCAAAACATGTTTTGAAAAGATAAAATTATCGCGCGTGAACCAACAAATGTCCTTAAGATTGCATTTTGCGTTCGGGTAATACCAATGCCGATTTCAAGTGTTTAGGAGGATTCACCTGCGATTTATTTGTAGCCTATTCCTCATAGATTGCGCAGAATTTTTCCGGAAGAAACGAGTTGCACGCTCGCAGCCGCGCATGCAGGTCCGGCGCTCCGAGTGAGCTAGGCCCACGGGCTGTTCGCCACTGATCTACGCGAGCTAGATTTTGTTCGCCAGGCGTCCGCCGCTACCTTTAGGGGCTGAACGGCCGGCGCGTTGCACGAGCAAGATAGTAAAATAAATGTCTTCGACGTCCGACTGGCTCCGAAACTGAGGCCAGATTCACGAAACGATCTTACGCCGAAAATGTGCGTAAGACAAAACTTAAGAACAAATTTTCACGAAACGAAATTTTCATAAGTTTTGCGCAGGTTACGACGAAATCCGACGACAGCTCCGAAGCTGTCTTACGTACTTCTTACGATCAAACCAGCATGGCCGACAGCGCCGCGGTAGCGACGACCAACGGACGTTTATTTTTATACGTGCGCTCCTCACGCGTCCGGACTTCAAGCAGGAAGAAAAAGTACTTGAAATTGACCGCGACGAGCAAGAACGCTGGGTCCACAAACACCCGGGAAGAGCTCGAACGGCCACGACTCCACCGACACCGAGCAAGAGATCTTGGCAGATAGGCCTAGCAGGCACTCCGCTACTCGGCGACCGTCTGCCCACGACCAGCAGGCGTGCTGAATGGAATATGCCCGCGCGACCCTTGTGAACCCTTCCCGTATTATAGTTTGATCGCTGACCTCAATTTTAGATTAAGAGGTCAGTCTCTTCCTCTTGTCATCTCCTTGTTTTTCGAGGCAGCGGTGACGAACGCTGTCGTCGAAAAGGGGCTCTCATCGATTCTATCTTTTTGTTTTGTGTGATCTATAGCTCAAATGAACGCCGTATGGATTACCTTCGCAACACGGTATGTACTGTAACCAGCGGCGTAGACTTTCCATTTTCCCGGAGGGGGCAGGCTGAGAAGTTCTCCGGGGGGGGGGGGTTGCTGCGCGTTATTTTTTCGCCAGAACTGGAGATTGAAGCTAACGAAAGCACGCTGGGATTCCATTTCCCATGTATTTTGTCAATAAAGGCAACGTGGGCGTTATTTTGTTTGCACGCCACTACAAGAAGCTCGTTACATGGCACGTAAACAGCGACTCGGTAAGGGTCATGGCCCGCCCGGGGGGGGCTCTGCCCCCCCCCGCCCCCCGGATTTCACCAGGGGGGCAAGAGCCCCGTTGCCCCCCCCGAAGTCTACGCCTATGTCTGTAACACTTTGTTGTTAATAAGCCATTTTTATTCTGACACGACTGCACCTCACTGTCGATCTCTATAACAGTTCGTGGGTCGCAATGCCGGTCCAACCTTTCTTTGCCGGGTGTCACGTCAGCATCGAGTCGCAATCGTAAAGGATCGGTCCCGAAGCGCTTATCAATTCGCGGTCCCACAGCGCAAATCCAGCACTTCGATCAAACGCGCGCGTCCGCTCCGAGTGTGAACAGGTATTACGTGGCTCTTGCTGACATTCTCGTAGTTCATACGTATCGTTTTTAACGTCGGCTCGCTATGCATCTCCGAGGCCGCGAAAAACGCCGCGGCAATTTGTTTCCATCTACGTCGCTTTGCAAACGACTGACACGGGCCGTCTTTTAACAACGATGACAGTTGTGTTGACTTCGTTACGATCGAGTTCATAGCAGTCAACGGAGGCGGTTACGCATCCCGGCCTCGGCATTCGGGCGCGTTTAAATCGTGTTAGCGTCGACATATCACTGCACGGACACGAACCCCAGACAAGCGGTGGCAGAAAGGCCGCCTGTAATTGTTGTTAAAAATCCACGTGCTCCGAACGGCTCCGAACCATTGCCAAGCTCTCCGATTGGTTGTTCGTGCTGCCGAAGACGCCGTCGCCATAGCAACAGCACCGGTAAGTTCTAGTTTTTTTCGTACGAGAACGTCGCTTTCCTCCTCTCACTTAAGAACGCGTTTGTGAATACCGATTTCTCCTCTTCTTACGATGTTCTTAACTTACGAACTTCTTAGCTAAGTTGTCGTAAACTAAGAAGCTCTTCGTGAATCTGGCCTCTGATCTCTAGTGTAGTAGGCTGGACCGCGGATCGAGGCTTGTCTGGCTAGGGTCGAGCGGCACCACCGGAAGCCATCACTTGACACCATGCAGCTAATGCATAGGACTCTATTGGAAAAACGAGAAAAAGTGTCGTTTCCCCGCTTGTAAGCTGTTCTCACTGAAACGTTTTGGCTGCTTTTCAGGAAGCCAGCCAAATAGCTTGTGCACAAATATTAAAATTGACAGCCCTGACTGTTCTTATAAATGAATGTTTTGCGGTCGAAAGTGACTCCGCTGGGCAAAAAAATGTAGTGCAGCTCAATGAGACAAGAGTCACCTCGACTTACCGCAGAGTCTGTGGCGGTTTCGATTAGATGGGTCTAGCAGACGACAAGCTTGAAGGCTTTGCTGCGCGGAATTCGCTCACTCCCGGAAAGCCGCTTTTAACATTGAACTTTTTTACATTTATCACTTTCGGGGCTTCCCCGACTTACGGTCGTAGGTAGAAAATAGTTTCTACCATGGTGCCATATTCAGCGCTTGTACGTAGGACGCGTGCTTTGCTCACTTTCGGAATCGACGAACACGTGCGCGCTGAGCTGTGAAGATTGCATGCTGAGCAGTGCGATCTTCACAGCCCAGCATTTTTTAAACAAAGAGCTTCTGGCAAGTGCGATCGTCAGCGTTCGTGCGTATGGCGGGTGCTTTCCTCACTTTTCGAAGCGACAAAAAATCATAGCAGTCCTGGCTGTGATTTTGTAAACATAGCAAAGGTTTATAAGCATCTTTCAGAATCTGCTCATCAGCGCTAATAAAGCGTACAAAAAAAAACATAGCGAACCACATTTAGCGTTATATAAAAGACCTAACAATGGTTTTCTTTCGAATTTGTTGTAATTCTTATTTTTATTACACGATAATTGCTCGCGTGCAACGTGAGCGAGAGAACTGAGGTGAAGGGCATTTCTGAAGAAGTGGAGAGCGCGCGTGTACAGCTTTGAGCGACGTTCAAAGCTGCGCGCCTGCATGGGCGCCTGCGGCATTGGCGTCATAGCCAGGGAAAGTTGTGCTACATTTGTGCCAAGCGAATGATGCACTGCACGCGCCGTATACCTTGACACCGGACGTGGGCGATATCGGGTTTTTCCAGTTAATTGCAAGATTTTCTTGCCGTCGAGTGACTGGCTCTGAATCAACCTGTTGTGTGGTGCCGTGGAAGCTGCAGTCGACCGCCCTGTTCCAGTACCGGTGAAGAACAACCTTTATTCCATATCCTCTTCTTCTTCAGACTACAAATGCGACAGTAGCGCCGCCACAACAGTTCCCCCTTCAAGAATAAAAAGGAAATGCCATGTGCGACATTAGAAACAAGAACACTAATGTAAAATAAAATCCCGCAATCTTTGTGGTCTGGAGGTCTGCCTGGCAGACCGCCTTGGTTCCGTGGCCACTGAACTGGGCGAACTGATGAGGGGACATCCCGGTGCCGGCGAGGTCGATGGAGATGCCGGCAACGCAGTCTCCAACAATGTCGCAGGAGGTGATTGTTGTTGCGCGAGAATTGAAGTCGGAGATGCGGTTGATGATGCGGTCGCTGATGGCTTTGAGAACCATGGGATGTGGCCCAGGGCAGCTTGAGGAGGTGGCTTCGGGCTTGGTGGTATGACGACGAGCCGCTTCCTGTTCCACAGTTTACCGTCTTCTAGACGGTAAGCATTCTTACCCCGGGTAGTCCACCACCTTGAGGGGCGCAGAATAGTTGAGGCTACCTTTTGGAATGTGTCCAGTGCGACACACCTTCTCTTCGGTGAACCATCCCCAGAGTAATGAACATATCGAACGTTTCAACCATGTGTTCAAGGACTTCGTGCAAGTCAGTTTCAAGGAGTAGGGCGGTCGACTTTAGCTGCCAGCGCAGCATAAAACAGATTGGCGACGAGGATGGGATGAGTGATGTACCGACAAGCATGAGCCTAGCGGTGCCGCCTCCTTTCCTTCCCGCTCCCGGGAGACTTGCCATCCCGTGGAAACTGGCGGTGAGGTAAAGTCCGAAAATGTAGCTCCAATCAATATTTGAAAAGGCAACTCGACGTTTCAAAACCAACTCGGTTTCTTCTTCAGGGGTGACTGAAGGCACGCGGGGCAGCAGCAGCTCCCAACCTCTTCTTCTTCGAAAACGAAAATAAAAGAAAAGGAAAAGAAATTAAAAAGAAGAAATTAGGAAATTAAAAAAATTGTAAACTAACTTTTTTAGTTATGGAGATGGTCACCTCTTCAACTTTTTCGTCAGGTCACGGAGGCAATGTGCGTACACAGCGGGCAAGCGCCTAGGGACCTGTTTAGGTTTCCTGGCGTATGCTGGATTTGCCACGATTCCAAGAAAAGTCTCTTCGAAAATTGGGCTTTGTGTCCACCACGTGCGCGTTCGCGAAGTCAATGCGATGATCTAGGGTCTCGCAATGTTCGGCAATGGCGCTGCGTTCACTGTCAAACTTCCGCACGTCGTTCTTATGTTGGCGGACTCGCTCGGGGAAGTTCTTCGTCTCGTCGATGTAGGTTGCAGGGCACTCTGCGCAAGGAATGGTTTAAACCACGCCCTGCGCTCTTCTTTGGTAGACGATCTTTCAGTCTTGGCATAAACCTTCCCAGTGTGGACGTGGGCTTGTGGGCCACCAGAATACCTTCCTTTCCCAGTACTCGTGCGAGCGCTTCGCTGGTTCCTTTTACGTAGGGAACGCTGATGCGCGTGACTCGATGGGGCTGGCTTTCTTCTACTGGCATCTGGTTTTGTCTGGCGAGAGAGACCTTGGCGTCGGGCGATGCGTAAAAGGAACCAGCGAAGCGCTCGCACGAGTAATGGGAAAGGAAGGTATTCTGGTGGCCCACAAGCCCACGTCCACACTGGGAAGGTTTATGCCAAGACTGAAAGATCGTCTACCAAAAGAAAGAGCGCAGGGCGTGGTTTACACCATTCCTTGCGCAGAGTGCCCTGCAAACTACATCGCCGAGACGAAGGACTTCCCCGAGCGTATCCGCCAACACAAGAACGACGTGCAGAAGTTTGACAGTGAACGCAGCGCCATCGCCGTACGTTACGGGACCCTAGGTCATCGCATTGACTTCGCGAACGCGCACGTGGTGGACAAAGAGCCCAATATTCGAAGAAGACTTTTCTTGGAATTGTGGCAAATCCAGCATACGCCAGGAAACCTAAACAGGTCCCTAGGCGCTTTGCCCGCTGTGTACGCACATGGCCTCCGTGACCTGACGAAAAAGTTGAAGAGGTGACTGTCTCCAAACTAAAAAAGTTACTTTGCATTTTTTTTTTAATTTCCTAATTTCTTCTTTTTTAATTTATTTTCCTTTTCTTTTACTTTTCGTTTTTGAAGAAGAAGAGGTTGGGAGCTGCTGCTGTCCCGCGTGCCTTCAGTCACCCCTGAAGAAGAAACCGAGTTGGTTTTGAAACGTCGGGTTGCCTTTTCAAATATTGGTTAGAGCTACATTTTCGGACTTTAACTTTTACCCAACCAGGCAGATTTCTGCCGAATATGTTTACTTTCAAGTGGCGGTGGGTGTTTCAAAATTACCTGCTGGCTTCGGGGGGAACGCCCATGCGCCTAAACGGCGGAAGGCCTTACTTCTACAGGGTGTCACAAAAGAAAATTTACAGGGTTTTTATTTTCGCAAAAATAAACTAGGCATCGCCGAACCCTCATTCTCCGCCCAAAGGTAGCGCTAGAGGTCACAACCAGATGCCAAAGTTTCAGCCCGATCCGATAACTTAATCAAAAGTTATAAGTGATTTTCTGAACATTTCACTGGGAAAATGGCGGCCGACGGAGTTTTCGAATACATGGGGCTCTATGGCACCAGAAACCGAAAACAGGCAAAAATGAGCTCCCTTTTCCTATTGAAATTTTCAGAAAATCACCTATAACTTTTGATTAAGTTATCGGATCGGGCTGAAACTTTGGCATCTGGTTGTGACCTCTTGAGCTATCTTCGGGTGGAGAATGTGCGTTCGGCGATGACTA
This sequence comes from Ixodes ricinus, assembly GCA_037355805.1. NCBI lineage: Eukaryota > Metazoa > Arthropoda > Arachnida > Ixodida > Ixodidae > Ixodes > Ixodes ricinus. The sequence continues at coordinate 80,752 of JAZHYW010027532.1, read as the reverse complement.
GTTTATTTTTGCGGTAAAAAAAAAAACCTGTAAATTTTCAGGTGACTATCTGACAGTCGGCTACGGGAATGAAACGCGAACAGTGGGTGCATGGTTTTTGCTAGATGCTGCACCACCTGAACCAGATGGGAGCGGCAAGAAGATGGCTCCTCCTTCGATGTGTTAGACTTTTGCTCAGTGAATCCAAACCTCGTTGTTGCGTCTCTAGGTGACTCAGCGTGGGTCGAAAACCATGCGCTCCTTGTTCGCGTTTCATTCCGTGCCGACTGTACATTACCTCGGTGTTGAAGGACAGCGAGTCTTCTACAGACTTCCGGAGACGCACCCTGCGGTACCAATGAGGAAACCAACTGCCGGCACGAAGACAGCGACGGCGCCGGACGATGTTGCTTTGGCGGCCCTTGAGACCTACTTCGCGGCCACTTCAAACGTGGTCGTTGCACGACACCGCTTCAGGCAGCGAGCGCAGCTACCGGGAGAACGAAGTATTTGCTGCGTCTAGCCGGGAAGGCTTCCCTTTGAACTTGTGAGTGATCATGGTCCTCAGCTTGTTTCTGCTGAGTTTGAAGCATCTTTTGACAGAACGGGGAGTGCGACATACCTTCTCTTCGGTGTACCATCGCCAGAGTAATGGACATATCGAACGTTTCAACCATGTGTTCAAGAACTTCGTGCAACTTGCAAGTGAGTGCCCAGGAGCAGGGCAATCGACTTCAGTTGCCACTGCAGCATAAAACAAAACATACCTAAAACAATCGAAGCCTGTTCATTAGAATTTTGATGTCATCACAATGAGATCGAGCGCAGATACCAATTGGACACGAGCGCAGCGTTAACGTTCGGCTGGAAGTCGTGTCTAGCCAACACGTCGAAAAACTCTCTACGCTGGGCTCAGTCCCAATTAGTGAGTGGGCGCCATTCGAGTGTGATGACGTACCGTTGAAGAAGACGAAGTTAGTAACGTTGATTGTTAGCCGCTGCCGCGCGCCTGCCTTTCACTTTCAGGAGTATATGACCGCGACCGGTGCCGCGGCTCTCCGGGAATCGCAAAGCAAACCCGGGCAGTCACATCCCACAGTGCTGGATTGATTCTGATGGCTTATAGCGTCCTCAGGATACATCTTGGATGTTCAGTGGCCCTTTTTTTGTGTGTTTGCTGATTACACGGACTTTTGTATCTCTCGGCAACTGTGCATGGCAGCCGCCATAACATATGCCTTGCATTTTTGTTTCCTCTTATCCCTATTAGTTCACTTCATCATAACCATAGCAGCTCAGGTCTGTAATCTTAGATTCTACTGTGTCCTTCCCAGCATTCGCTTTTGTTATGAGGCTCGTCAACGCTTCTTTCAGTGGCTTGGTATGTCAGTAAGACGAGTAAAAGTCATCATTGGCGGCTGTAATCTGGGGCGTGTCTAAGGCGTCTATGTACTGAAGGCTCTATTTCACCATAAGTGCAAGCTAAGCCGAAGGCACGACCACAGTGGTTTTATGGCTCGCACTGACGTCACACCAGCTGACATTGTGGTGGCCTTAGTATCTATTGCAGCGTTGTGTATTATCGTTTTTCGCTTTCGTTTCCTTTTTTTTTTTGCAAGAAGAAGTAGAATGCACACCGGTATAGTGCAAGGACGTTACGTGCAAGCCATGTGAAGCGATAACTCGGTCTAACTAGCGTCTTCTTCCCTTTTGAGCTGCGCGACGCCATAGAATCGAAGAGCTGAGTTTGATGACCACATTCAAGTTTGTCACGGGATCATCATCGACGCCCGCGTTGGTTCGTGCACGTACCGAGTGTGAAAAACATAGCATTTTTAAATAGATAGATAGATAATTAAATGTAATATGGCCCGAGCTCTACGTTGAGTTACGCCACAGCCCTTGTCTTCTTTTTTCTTCTTCTGCAAATGTAACATGGGATAACGGTGGAAGAAACACATGGGACAGAAAATGACCGAGATGTGAAGCAGCCGATAAAAGCAAGGAAGTTAAACCAGTGCTGTGAGCCAAAGTCCCTAGATAAAAATCACGCTTGGCTTTTCGAGCAAGAACGGACGACCACGTATGGAACGTTTATACTTCAACGTAACGTCGTCGGGCGCGGCGTAGCGCAGCGCGCACAGATACTGATTGGTCGCAGATATCGAGTTCCTGGTTGCCGGCCAATGAAAAGCGCGCTGTTCTGCGCTACGCTGCGTTCACTGCAGCTCAACGTCGGAGTATAAACAGCCATTTAGCGATCGCGTGAGAGAGGCGTACCACGAAACCACGAGTGACAACCGCACCTAATTTTTTTCAGGGTCCGCTTTGTAGTTGTTTATTTTAGTACTACACCGCCATTTGCTTTCGTGTCGCACGAGGCACGGGCTCGTGCATATCCGTATTTCATGATTTGATGACGCTTGCAAGACATACAAGCACATCAAGGGTGCAGGGCGTGTGACTCTTCGGTGTGACCTAGGGATCTCGCGGAGCGTGAGGTTACGTGGCACGTGCTTACGGCGAGATTGGCTGCATATGCCGTGGCATCGGCCGTGACAGCTCGTCGCGCGTCAGCGAGGCATAGCACGTAGCCATGGCATCCCTACGTCATACATGCGTCGTCTCTCATTGGTCCTATTTTTTGTGTGGTGCAGCAGGCAGAAATCTCACACAAACCATTGGGGATCGGTGGCCGAGTGGAGCTAGCACATCAGCTCGGAGCATGTGGCGCGAAAGCTCGCTGCAGAACCCAAGGATCCTGGGCTCAATCCGCACCCTGCCCGTTTAGATCTGGATGAGCATCGTACAGGCGTGCGGTCGTGTATCACTATACTGCGCGGTGCACGTTAAAGACCCCAGGCTAGCGGTTGCGCTGCACTGGCTAAATTGCTCATCTACAGCGAGTGAGTCGTCGCAACTTTGAAATGGCTGGCCAACTACACGCTATGCAAATATCTACACAACCCCAATTACCAACACAAACCATTCTCCGGCAAAACGGCAAAACTGACCTCGACGGCGTCAAGCGAAGGATTCGCGCCACGAGTCGCCATACGTGCAAGCTCGTGAAAACAGCAGAAACAACAAATGCTCTGGTTTGGGGCATTTGGTACTGGTGTCGCCATCTGCTGATTGACAGTTTTGACAGAACTCACTTTGTCGGATCTGTGAACCCGCGCGTGTTTCAGAGTCGACGAAGCTTTGCATCGATGCTTATTGATAAAAGCCGTAACTTCAGTTGTTCTGCCATGTGACTGATGTTTTCTCCTTGTTTTCACTTCCAACGTCGCATAACGGGAATGCTTTTAGCGCACACCTAAAGAACATTTTTTGTTTTGTTTGTTTGTTTACCAAGTTATTTCTCATTTGAGTCCAGCTGGTACGGCATGTTTACGTTACACAAGATCGCGTGCACACTTACTGCCTCAAGTTAAGAGCAGAACTCTACGCCGTCAGATTGAAGAACCGGCCACCTGAAACAGGAGATTCGCGTTATGGGCTCTTCAATTGGGGCTTTCAAACACGGGGCAAAAAGGACAGGGTATTTGTCACGGGGCATTTGACACGGGATTTTTGACATCGGGTGCATTCGTGCATCACCCACTTTTGCAATTCATTCCTGCTTTCTTGTTTTCGAAAGTGCCTGTTCATTCTCGCCCCGAACGGCGCGACGCTCGAACCTTCTGTGCCAGAATATTCAAGATAGTCGACGCACAGTAGATAAGGAGCTGCGCGGGACCTTGTCGAGTCAGTCTCGCTCTCGCTTGCTGTTACGCCGCCAAATCGCCGCCCGCTTTTCTGCTGCCTCGACGCTCGTTCTTTATTTTGTTTGGTAAAAGTTCTCCAATCAAGACTTTTTTCAGTTCACTGTTTGTCCTCTCGTCGCCTTCATTTGCGACATTTCTGGCGGATGTGCGGGGTACCGCAGCCCATGAAACGTACCCCTCCGAGGCCTCGCAGCGCAAGCCCAGCCCCCGGCTCAAGAAGACCGTCCGTGGAGACAACCGAGACCCGAGGAAGCGCCGCACCAAAGATCAACCCCGGAATTCGGACTTCTACCGGACCCCCAGAGGAAGAAGTCGACGAAACCAACTATGACCTCCCGGGGCCTGCAAACTGAAACTCCCGCCGCTGCATCCCCCGTCGTTTACCTGCCCGTCGCCCCTCGTACGCCGACGCCCTTTCACGGCGAGATTCACGAGGACGTCGAGGACTGGATCAAGCACTACGAGCGCGTGGCACGCCATAACGGATGGACTGCCGAGCAGTACCTGCAGAACCTCTACTTTTCGCTGGAGGGTACTGCGAAGCACTGGTTCGAAAACCACGAGGCTTCGCTCACGTCGTGGGATATCTGCGTGGCCGAGCTGGAGCGGACCTTTGCGAGCCAACACCGACGGCAGCGGACGGAGGATCTGCTTCAAACACGGATTCAGGCCCCCAACGAAAGCGTAATCAGCTTCGTTGAAGATGTGCTACGCCTAAGTGCACGCGCCGACCCTCAAGCCACCGACGAGAAAAAGTTGCGCTTTCTTATGAGAGGCGTGAAAGTGCGAAATCTTCGGCGGACTTATTCGCAAACCCCCGACGACCGTTGAAGAATTTGTTGCCGAAGCAACAAACATCGAGCGGGCGCTAACGGCCCGAGCGCGCCGCTACCATCGGCTCAACGACGTTTCGACTCTGGCATCGGCCAGCTACGAGTTCAGCACCAGGCGCCGACGAGCTTCGCGAGATGATCCGCGAAGTCGTTCACGAAGAACTCAAGAAACTGCTGCCTGCTGCCGACCCCCCGGCGTCGCTGTCCATCGCCGAAGTTGTGCGGGAAGAGCTTCAGAGAGCCATCGAACCACGGGCTCCTGACAACCCTGCTCCGCTCGAGCAACCGACCCTAAGCTACGCCGCCATGGCCCGACGACCGCCGCCCGCAACCCGCCAGTACCAGCACCAGGCACCCCCTCGACGGGAAGGCCCTACGCCGCATTACGCTCGGCGCCCTGAGGAGCAAGCTCCGTACGTCCGAGCCGAACCCCCGGCACGCCAGGAAGACGACCTGACGTGTGGCGCACGGCTGACCGACGCCCGCTGTGCTACCACTGCGGGGAAGCCGACCACGTGTACCGGCGATGCCCCTACCGATCAGCTTGGGCTTCGCGGGTTCGCACCGAACGACCCCTGCTCAAGGTAGCGGAGAACGACCGCAGGACATCGAGGAGTACCTGCATCGCCCGCCGTCACCAGCAGCTCGCTTCACCCCGGGGATCCCGTTCGCCGTCACCACGACGTCCGTGGCGTCGCCTGCTGCGTAGGTCCCGCCGAGAAAGCCTGTCTCCTCTGCCTCGTCGGGTAAACTAAGCGCGGCGACCCCTGGAGGTGGAGTTGCCGAAGACGATCGTCAGAAACATCCTCCAAAAACGTCGGAGGGCCCCCACTAGTCAGCGACGAGACGCATCGGAACAACGATTCTGCAACGGTGCCCAACAACCTCAACGTCGTCATCGACGGCCACGATCGCATCGGCACTCGTGGACACCGGAGCAGATTACTCCGTTTTGAGTGGGAAGCTCTCCCGCCGACTTCGGAAAGTCACGATGCCCTGGGACGGCCCATAAATACGCACCGCCGGAGGACACCTCATCACGCCTGTTGGGAGGTGCACTGCTCGCGTCGAAACTCATGGGGAGACCTGTCCAGTCAAGTGCGTCGTCCTTCAGGACTGTGCGAGAGACGTCATCCTTGGCATAGACTTCCTATGTGAGTACGGTGCCGTGATCGACCTTGGAGCAAACAGGTTGACGCTGCGAAAGCCCGTCCAACCTCCGGAGAGATCCAAAACGACGCCAGCCGCCGTCCGAGTCATTGCGGACCACGTGAACCTGCCGCCGCGGTCGAGTGTTCTTGTGCCCGTCGTGACCGATGCAGTCGCCTGCGGGAAGTCCTTCTGGAAGGAAACGTCCAGCTGCTTCTCGGAAGAGGAATAGGCGTCGCAAGGGGCGTAACAGAGCTGCAGGATGGACGTACTGTGGTCCTCGTGACGAACCTTCGACAGAAGGCGCAGCACCTCACGAAAGGTGCCGCTGTAGGCCACGTCGAACAAGTCCGGAACGCCGCCGAAATCGCCGCGATCTCCGATGAGCCCTCGCCATCTCAGCCGTACAGTACAGCCGCCGCCGCAGCTCGGCGTTAACCCCGAGCTCAGTGCCACGGAACGACGACAGCTCAGAGACCTCCTCGCCGAATTCAGCGACTGCTTTGCGATGACGTCGAAAGTGCGCCAAACAACAGTTGCGAAACGTCGCATCGTTACCAACGACGATGCGCTCCCTGTGCATTGACCGCCGTACCGAGTCTCCCCAAAGGAAAGAGAGGCGATTCATGAACAAGTACAAGAAATGCTCGACGACGACATCATTCAGCCTTCAAGCAGCCCGTGGGCCTCTCCAGTCGTACTGGTGAAAACGAAGGACGGAACGGTTCGATTCTGCGTAGACTACCGGCGGCTCAACGCGGTGACGAAGAAAGACGTGTATCCGCTCCTCCGCATCGACGACACACTGGACCGGCTGCGCCACTCCCGATACTTCTCGTCGATGGACCTGAAGAGTGGCTACTGGCAGATCGAAGTCGACGAAAGGGACCGAGAGAAGACTGCCTTCGTCACGCCCGATGGACTGTACGAGTTCAAGGTGATGCCCTTCGGATTGTGCACGGCGCCGGCAACTTTCCAGCGTGTCATGGACACCGTACTGGCAGACCTCAAATGGCAGAGCTGTCTCGTTTACCTCGACGACGTCGTGGTATTCTCGGCCAACTTCGACGAGCACTTGCGACGCCTTCGGGCCGTTCTTCATGCAATCAGGACCGCCGGACTCACCCTCAAGTCGACGAAGTGCCGGTTTGCCTACGGCGAACTGAAGTTTCTAGGTGCAACGTTGTGAGCAACGAAGGTGTTCGTCCTGACCCTGAGAAGACTCGCGCCGTAGCGGCATTTCCACCACCCACCGACAAGAAGTCCGTCCGAAGATTCCTGGGACTTTGCGCGTACTACCGGCGATTCGTTCGGGATTTCGCCAAGCTTTCTGCGCCGCTCACGCACCTCACGAAACACGCCGTGAACTTCGAATGGGGTGAAGCAGAACAACAGGCATTCGACGAGCTAAAGCGACGACTCCAGTCGCCACCGATTTTCGGCCACTTCGACCTATCAGCCGAAACGGAAGTTCACACGGACGCCAGCAATACAGGACTCGGAGCGGTACTAGTCCAACGACAAGAGGGTGCAGAGCGCGTGATCGCATACGCTAGTCGGACGTTGTCGAACGCGGAACGAAATTACTCGACGACCGAGAAGGAATGTCTGGCCGTCGTCTGGGCCCTCACGAAATTTCGCCCGTACTTATACGGAGGAGCCCTTTTCGAGTGGTCACCGACCACCACTCGCTATGCTGGTTAGCGAGCCTGAAGGACCCATCGGGACGCCTCGCTCGATGGAGCCTACGACTGCAAGAGTACGGCGTGACCGTGGTCTACAAGTCAGGCCGAAAACACAGCGACACCGACTGCCTGTCCAGAGCCCCCATCGAGTCAGCTACCGGCTGTGCCAAAGACGGCGACGACGACGACGATCGCTTTCTTGACGCAGTGAGCGTTAACGGCATGGCAGCGCTCCAACGGGACGATCCTGAACTGCGCGCACTGATTGACCGATCACTTGGAGGGACGAGGGGAACGATTCCCCGAGCCTTTTCACGTGCTCTACCAACATTCGCCGTCCGGCAAGGTATTCTCTACAAAGAGAACTTCGAGGACAGCAACTCGACGTGGCTCCTGGTAATTCCTACAAGTCTTCGAGAAGAGATCTTCCAAGCCTGCCATGACGACCCGACATCAGGTCACCTTGGCTACAGCAGGACTCTCGCAAGGATCCGAGAGAAGTACTACTGGCCCAAGCTCCCGAAGACTGTCCACCTCTACACACGATCGTGCCACGAGTGCCAGCGACGGAAGAAACCGCCGACGAAGCCGGCAGGCCTCCTGCAGCCGATCGCGTCCCCGACTGCACCGTTCCAGCAGATTGAAATGAATCTACTTGGACCTTTCCCGCCGTCGACGCAGGGAAACCGTTGGATAATCGTGGCAACTGATTATCTCACCCGGTACGCCGACAGCAAAAGCACTCCCGTCGGGAACCGCTGTGGAAGTAGCCAAGTTCTTCGTTGAGTCTATCGTCCTCCGACACGGCGCTCCCCAAGTCCGTGATTACGGACGGAGGCTCATCATTCATGGCGCAACTGACACAAGAGATACTCCTCCTGAGCCACAGCGACCACCGTCGAAACACGGCATACCACCCGCAGACCAGCGGGCTGACGGAGTGATTAAACAAGAACATCGCCGACACGATCTCGATGTGCGTGGACGTGGAACACAAGACGTAGGATGAGGTGTCGCCCTACGTCACGTTTGCGTACAAAACGGCGGTTCAAGAAATCACTCGGATTGCACCTTTTCAGCTGGTGCACGGCAGAAAGGTGACGACGATGCTCGACGCCATGCTGCCCCACGACCCGACGGACGACGGCACCGACGACGCCCAGCTGGTCACCCAACGGGCAGAGGAGGTACGCCAGCTAGCCCGCCTTCGCATAAAGGACCGACAACGTGTCGACGCTGGCCGGTACAACCTTCGTCGTCGCGATGTGGAGTTCCAGCCCGGAGACAGGGTGTGGGTGTGGACGCTCATTCGCCGCCGCGACCTCAGCGAGAAACTGCTAAAACGCTACTTCAGTCCCTGCAAGGTCATTCGCCGCCTTGGTAACTTGAACTACAAGGTGCTCCTCGACTGAACCCGACCATCAGGACGCCTCCAGCCACGACCCGAAGTGGTCCACGTAGTTCGACTCAAGACGTTCTACGCGCGCTGTACTGCGTTTCACCTTAGGTCGAGCGCGGCCGATGTAACGAGCCGAAGGGCCAATCAGACAGCGCAAAAAGGGCAACTTCAAGGTGTGCTCTCTGTAGTTCGTAGGACTAGCCACTATGCGCCGTCTCTCTGCGCGTGCTCCTCCGCCGGCTAGTCCTATCAAGCGCAGAGGAGCACGCCATGATGTTGCGCTTTTTGGGCTGTTTGATTGGCCCTTCGGCTCATAACATCGGCCGCGCTCGGACCGAATCTGAAACAAAGTATAGGATTGTTACGCTGCGTGTTTATTTCGACTCACCGTATTTTTTGTTTTCATGTTTTTAGCCCTTTTTTTGTTTTCCTTTCGCTTTGAATCGGGACCATGCGCTTTTACAGGAGGAGATAATGACGCCCGCAGGGTCGAGAAAGCTACGCTCGCTCACGGACTTCTAGAAGATTCGCCTTTATTCTTGCTCCGGTTATAACTTTCGTCCTGCTTTCTTGCTCTTGAAAGTGCCTATTCATTCTCGCCCCGAGCGCGCGACGCTGCAACCTTCTTCGCCGAATATTCGAGATATTCACGCACACTAGATAAGGAGCCTTGCTCGACCTTGTCGAGTCATTCTCGCTTTCGCATCCTGTTACGCCACCAAATCGCCGCTCGCTTTTTCTGCTGCCTCAGCCCTGGTTCTTAAAGGAGCGGTGCAACGATATTTAATTGGAATGTTTATAACTGTACACGAGCTTACTGGCACAAGTGGGAGTCAAGGATTCTCGCACGCAACGCCACTTGCCAAAAAACTCCTTTGTTGCGGTGTAATTTCAAAAACAAGAGCGACCATTTTCATTCAATCTCTCCTTTGCAAAATTTGATGACGTAAAGTGGGGATCGCAGTACACCCATATGACGATATTTGAATGTGGTTCATAGATTGGACCCGAGCATTGCGTGGGCACTTGATTTGGGCTCGTGATAATTACTAGCTCGAGAAGCATTCGGGTAGTGGCCCGTGTCCAATCGCTGCATCGACGACAATAGCCGAGCCATAACAATGTCTGGATCTCAGCGCGTGTCCTGTGCTTTGCCAGCCACAGCGCGTGGCTATGATCAACATTGGCGGCATATAATCGGCTCCAGATCACGTGGCCGCTTGTTCTGACTGCGAGTTGAGGGGTAAACGCTGCTCGTTTTTCTTTAATTTTTTTCTGGGACTTCCATTGCGTGGGGTGAAAAACGAACGCGTGTATCATAGGTCATTAACGTCAGGGATCTGTTCTGAGCGGTATTTGCGCAAAGTACAAAAATTGTTGCATTGCCTCTTTAATTATTTTTGGCACACTTTTGCCGATTAAACCTTTATTTTCAGTTCACTGTTTGTCCTCTCGTCATCTTCATTTGTGACAATATATTCATTAGGTAGACAAGCATTTTTGTGGTGGCTCGTGTACAATCGCAGCAATGATGACAATAGCCAAACCTTAACAATGTGTGGAACTCGACGCGTGCCAACCCCAGCGTGTGGTGTATAATGAGGACGCCCCTCGGAAGACCATTCAGAATTAATAGCGTCTTTCATTGGGTCCACGGGTGCGCACGGAGTGCGCACCGGATAGGTATCGCATCTCCCACTGAGTCGCACGCCACCCGGGCAGCCGCACTGATCGACTTTCATTCGCGGCGCTCACGACACGCGTGTGCACGGGTGATGCACGAAGGCGCACCGAAAATTTCAGCAGGTTTGCTTACAGTTCAATATGCAGGAGCCCATTCGGAAAAAGATTACGGTTCTGATATATCGCTGCCAGGCCGTCTTCACGATAGAAAAACCTTGCGGTGTGGGTTGTTCGACGATCGCAGCGACAGAGGTGTCACGAGGTTGGGGGGGGGGGGGGTCCGTTTTTCGACTTGTTTCGGCACCGCTTCAGCTCGATGCACTGCTATTTAGCAAAGAATCTTTGAGCGGAGAGTGTTTCCACCTCTAAAAATGCTACAAATGGCAGTGATTTCACGTGTCGTCATGGGAATAATACGCCTTTGTTGTCCGAAGTTGCATTGATTGAAAGTGCCAATGACTGCGAGCGACCGAAACGACTGGCTAAGATTCGGGATGTACGAATCGCGTGACCGCGATCCCCGCGCAACGTTCAATTAGCTTTCGAAAGAGAGCAACTGGCTTGGATCTTCCTTTTATGTGTGAATGACGTATCTTCAAATTGTTTTTGTATGTACATTACAAGGACATATCGTGACAGATCCACGCCAATGAAGCGTAGGCCAAAATCAACGCCGAAATCAACGCCAAAATGATTATACGACACGGGGAAGACGTGTAACGTTTGTCAACAGAACATTACCGTCGCTCCATGTTATTACAGTCATCGTCAGTTGTATGCCCTCGAAATAAAATCGGAGATTATTCCCGAAGAAGGCTTGAACTACATGTATGCTGCACCGCCTCATTTTCCCGGTCAACATCCAAACACAACGTACGGGAGGCAGAGACGTGCATGCTGCACGGTACCTGCCAATGTTTCGTCCTAGGTCTAGTTCAGTTCACAAGTCATTACATAGATGGCGCGACAGGGGACGCAAACCTGCCATCCTCCATTGAAAACTGCACTCGAGCCGTCCGCAAGCGAACCCTGACGTATTTTGGTTGCACTGTCGGAAAGCTGGATTGGTGGTGGTGTCGCCCCCTATTCTGGCTGTAAATTGAAAGAACGAACGCTGCTAGTTTTTTTTTTCTATTATTATAGCATTGAGAGAAAACCTAACGCGTGTTTCATAGGTTATCAGCGACAGGGGTTTACTATAAGAGGCATTTGCGCAAAGTACAATAACCGTTGCACCGCCCCTTTAACATGAACATTGCGCTTTTAGAATATTGTATAAAATCTCGTGCCAAGTCCCACTTACCGCATATACCGGGGTCCCTTCCCAAAACTCTCTTATAAAGGGACTCGTGATATGCCACTACTAATGCGTATGGGTAAAACTGCATGCATACGAACGCTGTTCCCAGCAACATGCGGATCAAGGCAGCTTCCATGGCTTACAACTTTCTTGATCCTGGAACGCAGAGCGGGAAGTGTTGTAGGCAACAAACGAGTTATGTGTTTTAGCTCAACAGGTGTACGTGGGTGTAAATACATATGTGCAATACTTTGCGGAAGAAAACTTTCGTATGGAATTCAGTGACCTTTGCAGTTTTTGTTTCCGGTGTATATTAAATTACTGAATAATATTAAGATGTGTATGTATTTTATTGTATTAGCACTACTTTATTTATTTGCCTATGTGGCCAGGTGCGACTTACTATGTCCTGTGAACGACTAAAAATCATGTTTTCTTTAGACGAATTCTGGTATTAGTTTGCGGGCTCATCTTTCTTGGTTTTCTAACACGCCTTGAACGATGTTGGTAAAAGATAGTTTTACGTCATTCCGCATTTATATATATTTTTTTCATTCATTTATTTATTCAGAAGAAACGTGTAAGAGTAATATTTTAAGACACCAAAGGGCAAACTTAAGGTAATTAGATATTAAAAATGAAATAGATATAGTGGCACTAAAATGCTACCCTATGAAAAAATATAATTTGAATTGTTCAGTCATTAAAGAAAAAATTGTCGCCTTACTGTTGTGCTTTTGTTTTTATACTTATGTGCTTCTATGATGCATGCTGTCACTTTATAGCATATTAGTTATTTTCCTCTTGTATGGTACGTTATTATCTTCCCGTATCTGGATATGTATGCTTTGTACACTGATGAAGTAACAAATAATAAAAATAAAACTAATCCAAGTATTACTTCTAATTGAAATAATTAGCGTATAAAATTAAAAGAGCTAACAAAGACGAGGACAAAAAGGAAGGCGAACAGGACAAGCGCTTACTCTCTGCTGAACATTTATTTAAAAGCAGCTAAAACAAACAACCTCCGATAAAACAATACACTGACTCACTCAGGGATGTCACTCACCACCACGCGTCAATAAAATTGCTCTCTTTTTATGCAGAAAATTTGACGGCTGACTGACGCCGCCTTCATTGCCCTCTTTCTTTATAGCATGCGCTTCAAGCACTTCCCTCGCAGCTTTTTGTCCTTGGCCTTGTGAGCGCTTTTAATTTTATAGGTCATGAACAACTCGCCCGCTTCGCCACTTTAATTAGCATATTTCGGGAGCAATTGCAATTTGTTTACTGTCAACAGTTATATTTATATCTATATAATTAACAATTCCACCAGTATATGCAAATACGAAAGACCATAAAGTATTGATAGTTATGAACATTAATAAAAACACTAATTGAATAAGTGACTGAGAACTTTAATACAGTATATATTTTATTTTAAATGTGAAGTTATTTCTTCCATTTTACACCTGATCTAAAACTAGCGCAATATTTTGCCACCTTTTTTCATCGATACCTTTCTAAATGCGGAACTTTCAATATATGATGAGAAAATTGTAGCAGAGCCAGAAATACTCTACCCAACTGTACAGCCAAAGAGTATTCACGGTGATTAATCTATTTAATATTCGCACGCGTTCTCGTGTTAAGACGGAGCAACTCGGTCGGTAAAATTTTCCATGGCTCAAAGAGAACATGAGATATTCGCAGGTCATTCACTCAAACCTGTCATCATCGACCGACCGTGGGGTTAACATCCCTTAGACAATGAAACTGCGTCATGTTTTATTTCTTCTTGCGTTTCTATTCAACAATGATACACTGCCGCTTAAGGTGTATTCACACGGTGGACTTGTCCCCGGATAAGTTCCTACAAAATCGGTGACGTCACCTTTCCTGCGGTTCAAAATCTCGTCATGTTCCAGGCAAAAATATAAAGGTATGCAAAACTCAAGAGCTGGTTTGTGCACCACAGCAGCGTGTCCGTGGACATGTCAGCGGACCAGAGTGTCGAACCGAAATTTTTATCGGTTCGCTTCGGGCTCGGGTTTACAGCATACGGTGCAGTTACGGTTCACTTCCGGGGAGAAGAAAAAACCGTTTGAATCGGTTCGAACCGCTAAACTGAGAATATATTTTCCGTGTCGTTTTGTCAATAGGCACTATTTCAACTTTGAAACAAGAAACGTTATAGCCTTTTTTATCATTCGTACAATCCACTTTTATTTTCGGGTAAAAAAATGCATTATTTAATTTTAACGAAACAGTAAAAGAAAAGCTAGATTAACGTACAAAATGTCGAGTTTACGCGACTCAACATCTATCTGTTTACCTCAGTCGCAAATATTTTACCTGAATCGAAAGGTTATCAGTCTGGTAGGTCGCCTAAAATACCCGGTCATTGGTCCAACTTTCCGTCGCAGTATTAAAAGCTGAATCCTAGTTGTGCTATTGAACTTAGCAAATTAATTACAGTGCAGAAAATCATGAAATTGGCACTGCCTCGCCATATATATCGGGATATCTAGTCTACGAAACACGTTTCACAATATACCGGGTGTTCCATTTAATTCGAACAGATTTATTACAAAAATATCCGTAAAAGATGCACTAATATAGTTTTGGCAGCGTGAGTTATACCGCCAGGGGGACATTATATAGGAGGCTAATCTTTGCGATAAGTCAGATAATTAACTAAGCTTTTTTAATTAACTTTTTAATTAGTAAAAATAATCATATTGTTTCAATTAGAAACATGCTGAGCATAACGAAAAACCACTATATATCAGTCACTTTTAGAACGACCTGAAGCTCGTGGGAAACTCGGGAGCGCACCAGAGTTACCACCGTGCAGCAGGCGCAAAGCTAGCAGTGGCGGAACGCGATGATAAACTAATCATCCACGTTTTGCCACTGCTAGCTCTGCGCCTGCTGCACCAGTGGTAAGTTTGGTACGCCCCGAGTTTCCACGAACTTCAGGTCGTTCTAAAATTGACTGATATATAGTGGTTTTGCATTATGCTCAGCATGTTTCTAATTGAAACAATATAAATATTTTTACTAATTAAAAAGTTAATTAAAAAGTTTAGTTAATTATCCAACTTATCGCAAATAATAGCCACGTATATGATGTCCCCTGGCGGTTTAACTCACCTGATCAAAGTGTATTAGTGAATCTTTTACGCATTTCTTGTAATAAATCTGTTCGAATTAAAACGGAACACCCGGCATATGATTACGACGCAAGTGAGCTAAGAGAAATATTATTTTCAAAAATGTCACGAAAGTTTTAGGTCTAGCCCTTTTAGTCTTCCTTTTGTAGAAATACTGAGCGGTAGTCACAACGCTTGCTTTCCTGGCCAACATTGTTTACACTCAGCACCGTGATGCGGGCAAATAATCAACCGTAATCAAAATAATCACTCTAATATATACGCACCTTCATACTCAAATTGAATCTGGTCTTAAATAGCCAGACTGTTACGTAGTTCAACTACTCTACTCAAGTTTCTGTAGTTAAACTACTTTTTTGAGTAGTTTAGTAACTTTGAACTTCATTTCTATTTCGGTGATTAGTAGTTTAATTACTTCTTCTGAGTAACTTTTCTACTCAAATTACAAATTACTTTTGAATTTTAGTGGTTGTGTTTGCCTATTAACAAACCTTCCTGCCCAAAAGAGATAAAATGTTGGAAGATCAGCTTATATTTGCAAAGAGGGGGAAGCATATGGTGTAGGAAGGGGGGGGGCAGAAAATGGTTTGGAGAGCCCGAACCACCCCCCCTCCCCCACACACAAATTTTCATAGCCCCCCCCCCTCCCAACACACACACACTGCAACAACACTGCTTCGAGGCGCGTGGAGCGAACAGACACGACGCAAGAGAGGCCGAGTAACTGCGGGACTAGCGCCGAAGACTGGCGTTTCTCTGTGTCCCGAAGTGTCCCGAAGCTCAAGGAGACTTGACCCATTTGAAGAAAGGGCTGGTCCAAGCTTCTCCCCAACGTAGAAACTCTCGCCCACTACAGGAGGTGCACACACTGCATCCTCACTCAAAGGAGGCAACAAAATGCAGCACCTGCTCTGAAACTCATCTGGCGCTCCCGTAGTTTGTGCTCTACTCGAAGAATCGCGTGCTAAAGGGCAACGCCAAGATTACCTTTTTGCGTTGCCCTTGCTCCCAAAACTCAGAATATGCAGATCTTCAAAGATTCGAAGATAGTTCGAGAAACCTTAGTAATTCCCCTAACGTTTTTATTTAAAAAAATAAATAAACAATCAGTGTTGGAAGGTACTCTATGTACATGATACTTAAAGTACTACTGTTTAGAAAACTTGTACTTTACTTGAAGTAAATTCTCTGAACATGTACTTGTGCTTTCCGAGGAAAGTAAAACTCCCGACTTCAATGTACATTTGCCGAATTCGAAAACGAAAAATGGCGTATGGTTGTGTGAAAACGCGCTCTTTCGAGCCGTCATCTGGTCATTTTTCTGAGTGAAGTAATGGCGGCTATAAGACCGACACAAATAGGTGCCTTATAAGTTGATTGTGTCGAATAACTCGTCAGCGAGAGTAAAACAACTACTCTGTGGCGACTGGACCTAATACAATATTTGCTGCCCTTTCCGTAAAAAACTGATGCACCTCCGATTACCCCTGGAGCAATGCGTACCAGTTAAAAAAACACTGTATAGGGAATGAAAGGGCATCATGAAAGACTGAGTTAAAAGTGCTTGCACTTTACCTTGAATTGTATTTATATACTTCAAGTACACTGCGTCCGGTGTACTTACTAATTTACTTAAAGCCCATAACCTCTCATTTACTTTGTACTTTACTTCAAGTACTTTTTCGATGTACTTTACGCAGCTCTGTAAACAAGCAAACACTATCTAAAAATCAAGCTGAGACAGTGCTAAACCACAAAGTAGAAATGACACATTCGCAGTACCTCATTGACCAAACAAACAAGAAAGTACAAAACAATTAGGCACGCAGAAGCAGAACCAGCTATTAAAGCATTTCCGTGAAAAAAACAAGCCGAATCATATTTGGCTAGCACAACTTCGCTAACGGATCAAAACCTCTGTACCTTCTTCTACCATGAAAAAACATATAAAAGTAACTTCAAAAGTAACTTCAAAAGTGATTCATACTTTTTTACGGTAATTTGTAATTTTCTCAATTACTTTCTATTTGAGTAATTTCTACTCTACTCAAATTACTTTTGACGTCAATACTCAGTAACCTAACTTAATTACTTTTTTTGAGTAACTTGTACATGTCTGAAAATAGCCCATACCCAAGTGAACATTTTCGGCATAGCTTGGTGTATAAGGTGTATTTGACAAAATGCCGGTCAATTTAATTTGCAAATAAGCATCAACCTTGCAATTTGTGATCTTTTGTTAAATAGAACAAGCTTGTGTTTCATACTCTACTCGGCATGGCAGCTACCTAATTGGCCACTCTCGTGTGGTCCGCGTGCGATATACGTCTTTGTTCCGCCACGCTCCCCTGCGTATTTTGTTTTTGTCCTGCCCTAAGACATATAAAATTGTGGTTCATCCTATTAAACATGGCAATAACAGACTTTTATATGCTTGAGAAGGTAAATGTGTCAGGAAAATATAGTTATTTAAAGCAGCTTCAAAATCAGAAATCTTTTAAGGCCCTCTCAAATCACTTATATAAGGGATTTGGGAGGGACTTAACACATGGGCACGTCTATAGACGTGCTCTATCGAGAATAAAATCTCAGGAAAATATTTGTTGAGCATATTTCAGATAATTTGAGAGTGCATTTACTTAAGATGTATATACTTTAGGAGATCGGCCCTTTATTTGTGTTGTCAAGTGTTCAGGCAGTAATTAAATATATTTTATTGTCATGAATAAATTTGACTGCATGACGTTCACATAAACGCTTGAGACGGACACGAGAGGAAGATACCTGAAAAAGCCAGCTGTCGAGTCTGCGGAAATCAGTTTTTTGTTCGCTGATTGGCAGTGTGAAAGACCGGTACGCTGGGTATGCCAAAAAGAACTGTGTGCTCACTTAAGAGATCTGATGGGAAATACACGAAATGTGCAGCACGAGAGATGATAAATAAAATTCTTCTAAGTAATTCCATACGCAACGCCTTCCTACAAAAAGAAATACATGGAGACTCATACAATGATATTAATTACACATAAATAGCGCGAAGGACAAACAATATATTTTCAATATAAATCACATTAAGACGTCGGGCTTGCACGAGCTCGGAACTTCGCAATATACTGTCTCGAGAGTCTAAAGCAACATTCGGTTTTACGTGCTCTTGCTCTTGGCCCGCACTTCACAACTTTGTGCTTTATCACCCATACCCGCTCTCTAACATCTTACTAGGCTGCCGCATATCATCGCGAGACTGATATCTATGTATGTACTGCACAACTTTACAATTTGGACATTCACTTTTCCTAGTGTTGAGAGATGTTCTCAACACTAGGAAAAAACTAAAAACTGAACTGTTTAACATTGTTTGCACGTGACGTCATCGCACTATATGCTGGTGTCATTGCGATTTGTTCTTACTGAGAAAATAAAATCCCGTGGTACAAAATACACACTGCAGGAGGTTCGCGCTCAGTGCAAGTCATGTATTGGAGAGACACAAGCGTCTGGCACCACGAAAACGCGCCTTCTGGTAAGAGTGCTTTTGCAAACAAAGTTGTTTCCGGGACCACGCTTTCTGGTTTTGTGCTGAAGGTGCAGAGCAGGGGAACGTTTTCAACACAGTATATTCTTACAACTCCCCCTCCCCCCCTCCTCTTCGGGCCCTCTTTTTTTCATTAAAGCAAGCAGCTCTTAGGCGACGGCGTCGCCGTCGCCGTCGGCGTAACCACGTGTTGCATTATAGGCAACCTGCAATGCAGTTTGGCGCGACACGTTGCGCCATCTAGCGGCTGCAAAATAAAGAAACTGGGTAGGCCAGGCCTGCGCGGGTCGCGGGGGCTGCGGGCGGGCGCATCCAGAAACCACGTGTGAACGTTGCATTTCGGATCGGCGTGAGCTTTTTGGAACCGTTTTTCGTAAAAGTAAGTCCCAACTTCACGTCTCTATGACCTCACCGGGTTCCTGTAACATCTCGCCTACTCCTAGAGTTCCCCCCAAAAATAAACGTTGCTACTGCTGCGTGAAAGACGGCCACAGTCGCGAAGGTGACTCAAGCGTCAAACTTCACCGCTTCCCTTCGAGATCTTGGGAAGCGACACGGCGACAGAAGTGGATTACTGCAGTGCGACGCATCAAGTAAGTGAATTTTACAGAAACTGTTGGGGGGGAAGTGAACGAAAATATATGTGCAGGCTTGGAAAGTGGTCGGACGAACTCGTTTTGCAGACTACTCGGCAAAATAACATATTTATACAAGTTGTATTACGAGTCGCTTTGACAGCCACATAGGGAAATACGATAGGAACAATCGGGCCGATTGTTGCTTCGCTGTGACGTCGAGAATCGGGCGATCAGGTCTTCAAGCGAAAGGCCCGTCGGCCCGTTCCGGCACTCCTAATGCCGTTCGGCACGCGTGGTCGCAACCAAAACCTTCCAAACCTGCGAGTTTTCAAATAGTGGATTTTCGTAGCACAAAGTTTTGTTTGTTTCAGCAACCAAATTTAATGCTGAGTCTGGTAACAAATGTGACGGCGTGCAGAAAGCAGGATGCTAAAGTTTTTCTTTAGAAAAAGCTCGTGCGAAGCGTAAATATCCTTCTTACACGTACACTTTGTTGCCTGTCGCCTTTTTACACCAGGCTTTGCAATGTGCGTACGGTTCTGTAGCATGCAGAGTTTGGTTCTAATTACCCAAATTTTATTCTAGTGTGTGGGGCGTCGGGAGAAGAAGAGGACGGCCGAGCGAGGCGCGAGCGGGGGCCAGCCGGCGAAGAAAGAGGAAGAGCGTGCTGCACGAGGCTGGGGCCGGGCAGGAACGATAGATCCGTTCTGGCTGGTCTGGCCCATGGCGAACCCCGGAGAATTCCACCAGCGAGGTTCGGATCAGGACCGGCGGAAGCGGCGAACCCTGACCATACCGGCCTAGTCCATGACGATCCCGGAGTGGTTCCGCAGCGAGACTCTGGCTGTGATAGCCCGGAACAGCTAGCCTACGCAGCACTGGCGTGGGGAGGACGATCCGCAGGCCTGGACACGGGCTCCGACTGTGAGCTCTGAACGACGGGCGACAACTAGGGTCGGCGGGTCCGGACTGCCGGCTCTCGAAGACGGGCAACCGGGATGTACAATAAACCCATTCGCTGCCTTCTCGTTGTGTTGTGTCACTTCCTGGGAGACGGGCGAAGCACAGACCGATCGGGCGGCCACAAGTAGTGAAGACAACTCAAACTGGTGTCCAAATGACGACTCTAGAATATTCTCTAAACACTTGGACCTATCAAGGCTCCCGATGGTCTTAAAAAACCGCATAAAAGAACCAGGGACATGGCACGCAGGGACGCAGGTGCACACGGGGACTGCTGAAATCGGGGTCGCCGCCGCTCGCAACGGCCCGACGGGCAGATTGGCCGCCCCATTAACAGAGACGCCTCCGCTTGTGGCGCTGAATGCAGTACTCTCGTGGCGCCGCCTGGCCATTGCCGGCTGCCTACTCCGGGACCTTCCCGTAATGACCTCACCCTCGTGACGTCACACGGTGCCTAATTTTAGGAGTGGCAAATTCTCCGATGAATTTAGCGGGGAATCTTGTTTTCCGCTAGAATGAGTGGGGAATTTTTTTTTTCGCTAAATTTAGCGGGGAAATTTTTTCCGCCAAGTTTCAGCGAAGAACTTTTCCCACAAAAAATAGCGGGGGAAATTTTCCCGACAACCGGCGTGGGAGGTACTTCGCTAAACATTGGGGAAATTTTTCAGCAGCCCACATTCAGCGGGGGAATTTACCGACAAATTGCCCACATTCCCGGTAAATTCACCTCCGTACCCTCCCCTCCCCTTTCGTACCCCTCTCCTCCTACTCCTCAAGAGCTGCGCTCTAATTCGGCATTACAGAGAATTGTAAACGTCTTTCATTTTTTTCTTTTTTCGATGCTCCTCCAGAGAAAAATATTATTCCTGAGGGACTTCCTGCTCCCTATAGGGGTGTTAATTCGACAATTATATTTTGCGTCATTTGTTATTACTAATCCTTATTTCTTTTATTTTGCACCAAAAAATTTTGAAGTTTGAACAAAATATGGAGGTGGGTCAAATAATGTTCGGGAAGAACTTGAGAACGCACTGTCACTCCTTGTGTCATATATGAAGCGGGCCTGCCAACGTTCGGCTGTCCCTCTGAGGCCGCTAGAATATTTCTTTTCAGGTATCTCCCCTGTACTCACTTGTAGTTCTATAAATCACTGGATCAATGAGTTACAGTCCTTTCAATGTTTCTATTCTTGGGGACAACTTTTGATGCGTCAGCATTGAAACGCTCGTTTTGGCGAAAACCCGATAGTGTCTTTCGTTTGTCAGCTACAGGGAGAGTGGGTGATGCGTATTGGTCCGAAGCGCTGACTTCAGAACGTGTCAACGTCTCCCCCTCCTTCTGCCGCTCTCTGTAGCTGACAAACTGACAGACATTTCCGGGTTTTCGTGAAAACGAGCCCTTTGGTTTTCGCCAAAGTCGCGCGCACAGCTGGCGCGGAGCCAGAGAGGAGGAGGTGCCGCGCAACACTCCCTAGGTAACACAGCCTTAGTGCTGAATGAGATGGCATCATCAGAGGCGGTCAACGCTGGACACAGATTGGTAACTAGTGCCTTGTCTGCGCTCGGCTTCGAGTCAAGTTTTTATCTATGAGCCGAACGTTGACGTAATCGTCGTGTCCAATCTGGGCCCAGCGTTGGCCGTCTCTGATGACACCATCTCATTTAGCAGTACGGCTATTTTTTTATCTCAGAGGGGTTGCGCCGCGGATGGGTGGAATGCGGGCGCAGTGGCGTTACTAAGGTCTAGAGGTGGCCAAATTAGTGATTTATTGTAATTAAATTACATTAATAATAACTTTTTTAAAAACGACTGAAATGGAAATAAATTACATTACCAATTACTACTACACGAAAGTAATGAATTACAATTACAAATTACCGCATAAAAGTAATGTAATTACTTTCAAATTACTGTTTCTTATATTTTAAAGGTGGAGCTAAGCAAAAAGAAAAAAACGCAGTCTGCTCCGCATTTGCAAAGTAAAAACCTTCAACCCCATACCAAGCCAGTGGCCAAAATTAAAGACGGATAAGGCGAACCAACATACCATCCCAAACTGAACCAACTGACCTTGGGTCTGTCTGTGTTGTGGACTCACGTTTTTCCGAAATACGTACTGAGCGCGCTGTCAATCCCCTGATGTGTCTGGGTTCGGATTGCCTTGCTATTGATCATTCCTGTGGGCTGTGTCTTCTTTGTGTCAACTTCGGGGCAAGATAATCTTTAAGAAGGACAAAAGCTATGTTTGGGGAAGCCTATTCTTGGTCACAGCAACACAAACCCAGAAGGATTTAGGTTGCGCGAGCTTCTAGTCCGACCTAGAGTGCCTTCAAGCAACGCGCACATAAAGGCACCCAGTCCGACCGTCGCGCGAGCCAGTGGCCACAAACGAAAACCGCGTTCGTCGTTTCGTTCGTGTCGTGTCGTTAACTTTTTGACGAAGTTTTTTTTTTATTTATTTTGCAAATCCAAGAACTGCTTTCTTTTTTGTTGATTTTTGGGCAAATAAAAAACATGCCTGAAATATCCAAAAAGTAATTACGACTTTAATTACAATTACCGCCACTAGGGTAATTCATTACATTACTATAGTACCTGCATCACAAAGTAATGAGATACATTACAAATTACTCTCAAAAGTAATTTAGTAACTGTAATTGAATTACAGTAATTTAATTACTGCCACCTCTGCTAAGGTCAGTGGTACACGGGGCCGTAACCAATAGCACCTAGAAGACAAGGACTGCGCATGACGTTTCGTTAGTATCAGAGCCGTTTATTGAGAGAGTTTGGCCATACACTGGTTTGAATAAGCGAACATCTCGGGGCCAACCACAGACCGCGAAACAGCCCCTAGCGGTGATCATGAGCTCTAAAAACGCGACTCCACTTATTTAAGCTGTTTCAGCGTCACTCGAATAAAAAGGTACAACTCTTTGTGACTAAATACTTGGCGCATGTGAGGTTTTCATCGCGGCCATATTGGCAATATTCAAGGGTAGAATAAACGAACGTGCGCTCCAAACCAGGGCTGACTTGCTATACTCGGCGACAACGTTTCTTGGCAATGCAATGGAAGTTGAGGAGATCCCGCGCACAGCCTTATCCAGCACTGAAAATGGGATAGGGAACGCGCCCCTGTACCCTCCACTGCATAGACCTGTAGCCACTGATCTCTATGTCTATTTGCTGGATCGCGTTTGACCAGCTCCGCCTATGGACGGGAATGCGGCCACGGTCGGCCATCTCTCTGGTAGAGTTATGTTATCTCTAGCCATCATAGGTAATATGGCGGACAGCGCAATGGCGGCTGGCTGCCATAAAATAGCCGTGAATTTAGTACACCGCACCGCGGGTGATATGTCGTGCTTGATTGAAGTTGTTCGAAGAAGCAGATTCTTGAAACCCTGCGTGAACGGTAGCCTCATCTTTGAGGACCCTGCGGAAGTTCTAAGAAAGCGCAGCACCGGGGGAAAGCAGCGCAGCTGGCATCGAAACCAGACTCCGTAACGGCGTCCGCTTTCGATGCTTCTTTCGATGCTACTTTCGATGCGTGCTGTGCTGCTTTTCCCCGGTGCTGCGATTTCGTGAAGCTTTCACCGGGTCCTCAAAGATCGGGCTACCGTTCACGCCGGGTTTCAAAATATGTTTCGTCAAACAATTTCAATCAAGCACGAAATATCATCCACGCTATTTTGATGACAGCCTGCCACCACAACTGCCACAACGCTGTCTGCCATGGATGGATGATAGTGGCTGCAGCATCTGTACCTTGGCTAGAGGCAACGTTACCATAGAGAAACATAGTACTACGTAAAGAGCGGACACTCCCATAGGCCCCAGCGGTCCAATTCAGCGTCAGCGAGCGCACCCAGCGGCCAGTATAGTCCCTAGTTGAGTGTTGAATGGATGGATACACGCAGTAACCGCTGGCCAGATGAATGAATGGATTCAAGGCGAATTCTGGCGGTATTTTTGTACCGGGCAGTAGCATGCGCCCTCTAGTTTAACCAGTCAGTATTATTGTAACTAGCACGGTTTTTATTTAAAATACAATTGTTTTATAAGCATACCTTAATTGTTCTACAGAAGAAAAGTCATCCAGTGCTACATATAATTCAAACTGACCACACACCGAAAAGGATATTTTCACATTTGTGCTAACTCTCTTGAAGCGACGACATGGGACGACACCAGGGATTGACACGCAAAAGTATTTATTTTTGTAACTATGACAAGCAAAACAAACATCAACTCTGAAGACAAGGAGTGATGTATGTTATTCGTACATTACAAAAATGACAATACACATGCAAAATGTATGAATAACGCATCAACAGTTGTACACTGGAAAAAAGTACTGTATTACAGCGAGACATACAGCGACAAATGCAATATGAGGGAGCTCGGCATTTAAAAAAATTACCGTCCAAGTTCCATGAAAGGCGCTTGCACATATGACCATGTGCTGAAAGGCGCTTGCACATATGACTGGCCCAGTGGCTTCTAAATTCAGTGACCGAATGCAAATGTCCGTCAACAAAGAAACTACAATCACAATACTTCTTACATATACCGTATACCATGACCGCAACGGAAGAATGACTAGAAACCCGCACGAGACAACAAGCCGCGGAACCAACTGAACCCACAATGACCCACACAACGAGGCAAGAGACACAGACCAAGCAGCCGAAGCACGAAGCCGAAGTATCTAAAGCCCTCCGTCGAGTCCACGACTCCGAAGCAAACCGTCGTGCCGCAGCCACAGCCACAGCCGTTGAAGTCGAATTTTGAAAGTTTTCAAGGTTCGTAATAATTTTAAAAGTTTACTCTATACAATAAAGTTATTTATCAATATTATATATCTGACAAATGTTCAAAATAAGTGGCACTGTTGCGCCTACTAACGGCCAGTAGAGTCCCTAACTCCTGGGCCGCGAAACGGCTTGAGTGGCCACTCTTTACGTAGTACTATATTTCTCTATGACGTTACTAAAACACTCAGTTGGGAAACTCGCCGTCAAAACCTGGGCCGCTGGCGTCCACCGAGACCGAGCTAAATACGACAACAGCGCCACTCGGTATCATTTGTCTGTACTGTGGTCACATTGAGCTTTTAGAAAGCATGTTTTTTCGTAAAAACCAACAGAAAAAACTCTTTTTGTAGTAACTTTTATTGGAGTTTAGTACAAAATGAAGGGCGCGTGATGTTTTCTAATATCTTTAGTTTTGCAAGGTTTCGCGGCACAATTAATATTGCTTTTATACAACCATGCCTCAGCGGCGCTTTCAGGTATCGCGTCCCGACGTAGCTGTATTTTAACTTCGGTAGTTGGGCGTGGCGCGTCCGCTGGGGAGACGGGGTGGCACCCCTGTAACCCTTTTCCACCGTATCTGTTTCGGCGCACAAATCGCCGATCGAAGCCAAAATGGAAGTAACGTGCGGTTCCTCGAGTGGGCGCTGCGGGAGAAATGGCGGCGTTGTGTTCGCCATTAGCTCGATTCGCGAGGACAGATCGGGGCCACTATTTCAGAGCAGTCTCTATGGCAGTTTCCCAACTGAGTGTTTTAGTAACGTTGGCTAGAGGTAATATAACTCTCCCAAAAAGATGGCCGCCAGTGGCCGCATTCGCGGAGCGGGCAAACGCGATCCAGCAATTGTCATAAGGATCAGTTCCTGTAGCTCTCAAGTTTTGAACGGCGCCCCTGGCGAGAAGCGTCGGATATTTTTAGGTCGCGTTTGCACTGTGCGTAGCGTTGCGTCCTTTCAAACGCTCTGTTAGTGAGCGTGCACCATGAGCAGACGCCGAGGGAAGCTGACAGACGTTAGTTTACGCTCGTGGAGAGTACATGATGGGACGCTAGGACTCCGCCTCACGTCAGCATTCTATGGTCGCTTCTCGCGGACGCTATCGGAGGCGGCTTTTTTGTGGTCGCGTCTCGTGAACGCTACAGCGCCCCCTGACCGAGAGAAACAGGCCTATTGCCAAGAAAAGTTGTCGCCGAGTATAGAAACAGCGTCTTAGCTGAGGCGAAGAAAGAAAGCACTGCCACAGTTAGCGCACGAGCCGAGCGGGACTCCGCGTCTGCAAGACGCTAGCACGCCCCACCCTTTCCACTGTTTTCTTTCAGCCAGTTTCAGCTGATACGCTGTTTTTTTAATTTTTTATAGCAAGCCGGCCCAGAGCAAACTGCCACCGAGAGGCCGAGACTGAACGCTTTTATTTCACGCTTTTAATGTCGTTCTCAATATTGTGACGTCGCAGCCTGCTGATTGGCCGTTGCTGTGTCGCACCTTTAGTTTACGCTCTAACCGCGGGGAGCATTCGGCGCTGGCGGCGGGCTTTGTTCCGCTCATTGGCCAAACTCTCCCAATATACGGCTCCGGTTAATAATCCCCGACCCGCCACAAGCAGCAAACAGGCTTAATCATAATGAGAGTATGGGCCACGTGCGACCGCGACTGCTGAGCGAGAGCCAACGGCGCGAGCCAATCGCGAGCTTCCCCAGTTCATTTGCAACGTGCATGCAACACCATTGAACGTTACCTATAGACCATTCGAGAGTAAATAGCTATGTATAATATTCCATCATTATCCTAATGCTCCGCAAGCGATAAACATGTTTGGGAACAGAAATTATTGATCAACAACAGCTTTTACAGCATTTTATTTTTGAGCACCTTGCACATTTTCCCAAATTAGCATTTGCCGTTTTAATATACAACTGAGTTAAATCTAAATAAATACTCTTTCAAGAACGCGAGATAAATAATCCTCAGATAAATCGAAATAAAAAGAGAAATCTAATCACATTATTTTTTTTTCGAAAATGAAATGTTTATTCCAGGTTTCAATACCTTTTTTTTTTGATAGCCGAGAATGACTTTAGTATTCCACTTCGTGGTATTGGCGCTCATTTTTACCTCTGAATATGGGCTTGCATACATACGTATTATGATATCGCTTGGGGATTGCAAAGAACTACGTTTGTGCGAGCGCGCGGAGGGATCAGTTGAGGGTTCCGGATCCCAAGTAGTCCCAAGCTGCCGCTGACTCGGACGAACTACGTCTCAGAAGCTGTTTGCACGTGCGCGTAATGGACATTCACAATCTGACGCCATTAGAATTAGAAATTCTTCGGCGGACGAGGCTGTTTATAACCTAATGTCGACGAACGCAACGCAGCTTCAGTGCAAAACGACTTGGCAGCCGCGTCGTCTCGCGCAGCCTATTTCTATTTCCTGGTCGGTACATATCATACGATCGGCGTTGGGGTTCATCCGTGTCGTGTGGTCATGCATCGAAGCAGCGTTTTGGGGCAGTTTGGGGATTCGGGGTTTGAAAACAAGAAAATTACGGGGATAACGACTGCACACAAGAATTTATTTTCTCTAAAATGTCACAAAATGTCGACGGAAAAAAAATCACAATATAGCGTCCGTCGAAGCTAGCCGCTTCTCAAGTCCGCCGGAGTCATGTCAAATCGACTCAGTGTTGTGCCCGTTACTGAAAATAAGTGACGAAATAGCGTTACTCGTTAGCTTGGAAAAAAGCTAACGTGTTACAGAGCTCCGTTACCATTTTGCAAATGTAACGGAATACCGATGTCGTTACTTGCCATGACTAAAGGACATTACTTTTACATTAGTTTGTCGTTGCTTTGTTTCATTGGTAATATATTACAGCTGTTTATAACATACCGCCTCTATAAACTTCGCAAAAATACACTTGTCCAGGGTGATTATTTATTCATTTATTTATTTGTACTCTGCAGTGACGGAGCATTACAGAGGAGTGAGGTACTTATCACATTTATTTGTGCCTTGAAAACTCACACAAACAAGATGAGCCAGCTACCAACAATATCTCCGAGAACAGCGGCCAGCAAGTACATTAGAGGGCCAATTTTAAACAAAGTTGAAATCAAAGTGTTGGCGTACGCCGATGATGTCGCCGTTTTCTGTAGCGATGGAAAGAGTGTAATAGAGACTGTTGCGATAACGAATGAATTTTGTAAAGCCACGGGAGCCCAAATCAACTGGGGGAAATGTAGTGGGCTGTGGCATGGTAGCTGGACTTTAAAACCTCAATACTTTGCCGGTATATGCTGGAAACTCACACCATGCATATACGTATCTCGGGGTGCCTATGCAGTACTACCGGAATAGCACACCGTACTGGACCGAAGTATTGAAAGAGTTAAGAACTAAGGCTAACACTTGGGCTAATCGAAACATCTCGATATTCGCACGAGCCACAGCGTGCAACGTTGTCCTGGCAGCTAAATTATGGTATGTGTTGCAGGTCCCTGCGTCCGCGCGCATGAACATACAGAGATTCCACAGGGTGCTCGCCACTTTTATCTGGAAATCGATTTGGGAATGGATGAAAAGGTGCAACCTCTTTCGGAGAGTAAAGTACGGAGGTCTGGGCCTCATGCACCTTTTTGTCAGAAAGTTCGTTTCACGCTTCAACTTTCTGCGTGATCAGAATCACCCTTTTTTGTGCACTCCAATCCAGATATGACTGGTGAACGCCCTGACATCAATGTTAGTAACCAGTGAATGTACCGAGCCTCCAGCACTAACGGGATACTTGAGAGAAGTGATAGAGGCCACAGTGTTTTTGCAAGCACGCTTCTCAATGGAGTATCTGAGGAGCGTCAAAAGAAGCGGCTAAGCCACGACCTGGTTCAAATGTTGTTTCCAGCACCACTGTATCGCTCGCTATACAGCCAGCGCCCTGGACAAGATGTGCTTTGTCGGGTGAAGAAGATCTGCGTCTCACCTGCTGTTAAGTTCTTCTCTTTGAAGTTGCACAGCGGCGCACTACCAGTCAAGCCGTGGCTAGAGGAAAAGGGCGTGTTCGTTCCTTGGGGTGTGAATTGTCTGCTATGTAAGACTCCAGAAACCATCGAACATGTTTTCCTGCATTGTTGGGACGCGGTGTTTTTCCGGGACATCTTGCAAAGAACACTCAAGAAAGATTTGGCTTCGACCTACGAAACTATTCGATACCTGCCAGTCGAAAAGAATGACGCGGTCCCGTATTACCTGTTCATGGTGCTTGGTTTGTTTTGCGTTGGAAGACGCCTATGGAATTTCGACAAGCTGATCCCAAAATCAAATCTGTGCAGAAACACTTCCTTGAGGTTGTTAAGGATGCTAAGGAGGTTCAATCTGTGATGTGCAGGAGTGCAGATACTGCATCGGAATGGGCGCACCTGTTTCACGAGATTAAGAACATGAAAGAACTTTAGCACGCCCACAAGTGCCGGGCAAGTGTGTTGTCTTGACATAGAACTTTGCGTTGCATCGTTCTGACCAATAAAGAAAAAAAAAAACGAGATCAGCTCAGCGAATGATGAGGCGGAACATCTGTTTATACCTCAAAATTAAGTGTGCGCTGTGGCATTGCGCAATGCAAACATGACTCTTGGCATTGCGTAATTCCACAGTGCAGACTTCATCTTTAGGTCTAGACGGATGTTCCGCCGCAACATTCGCTGAGCTGGTTTCGTAGATCGCAGAGTTGGCTTTTTGGGTGTTTTGCGGTTAATTAGGCGCGCACGCATGTTTTGGAGTGTACGGTATATTTACGTATTTCTCCTACCATCGTCCTAAAAGCAATCGTGAATGCCCATCGATAAGCTTCGTCTCCGAAAATCAATATGATGACCTGCGTGACTTTTCATTGTATACGCTTGTGTTGTGTCTTGACATTTGTTTCGTTCGGTTTCGTATGTATTCTTCAAATAAGTTCACCTGATGTTTAAATATATGTTTCGTTAAATTGATTCCCTTATCGTCTGTTTACCGTCCTTTTCCCCAATGTATCCAAAGTGGTCCCGACGTGGCAAAAAATTGCGTCACAGGAGCCCACGTTTCATGCTGTAAGATGTCGCGATCCTGACGGTTCGTCGTAGAATCTCTGGCGAAAAAGGCGTGCGAACGCAAAGGTTGCCGTTGTCCGCCCGTGTCTGCTTTGGGTTCGTCAACTGCCTGGGTGCAGAGCGTACAGCTGAACAGGCGTCTGCCGCATCAGCCTCCGCCGCTCTGCCACTGCCAGGATCATGGCCGGCGACAGCATGACACTTGTGTGACGTCATTAGGCGGAAATCGGGGGACCATGTTTAAGGAGGCTTGCAACGATTTCCGGACTTCGGTCATAAATTTGTGGAAGTTGCCCTTTGACACTCCTGAACTAAAGAACAGAAAGCCGATTTCGCCTGCGTGTCCAAAATAAGTTGTGTAAAAAAAGAAAATGACCGCATCTCCACGTGGTGAATGATGTTGATTGGGGCGAAGCTCTGGTGGTGCTGAAGATACTGATTTTATTGTTCATAGGTTGTGCTGATGGTGCTGATTTTTTTATTGCTCATAGGTAGTGCTGAGTTCCGGGTTGCGTTTCGACTTCATTATTACTGCTTTATGGTCGGTGAAATGCAGAGCCAGTGGTTCTTCTAGTGAAACAGCTTGGATCCGCTAGAAGCCGTGGGAACGCACCTCCACCACTTAAGTCAACGGGCCATGTCAGAAAGAGAATGTGGTATGGAACGTGGTTATATACGCATTTGAGCATTTGACCGCAGCGCCCCCTCGTCTATAAACGTTGAGCCAATGCATGCAACGTTTGACGCGATTATATACGCATTTGACCGCAGCGCCCTCTCCTGTGTAAACGTTGAGCGGCTACATGCAACGTCTCATCCATCTTGAGTTACTACCACATCTCAGAGCCCACTACTCGACCCGCAGTCGTGGACGAGTGGTTAAGGCGATGGACTAGAAATCCATTGAGGTCTCCCCGCACAGGTTCGAATCCTGTTGACCGCGCAAACATTTTTTTCTTTTTATGTGAGCACGGACGCCGGACGGACGGACGGACGGACAAGGGAAGACCCTAAGGAGCTTCGCGCCTAAAACCAAGGAAGATAAATATTGAAATTTTCGGCACCCCTCAACTCACCACACCAGGTCGCACTCCTGGTGACGTAATTCGGGTGCCGTGTAGTTTCCCGTGTGCTCCCTGGGAAGACGCTTCCTCTCTCCTCTCTCTGCTGACATTAGCGGGTATTATGTTGCAGCTTAGAGCCGAGCGAGGTCACGTAAGCTTTTCGCCGTAGTTCCTTCGGCTGCCACTCGCGGCTGCAAATGGGGAAAAAGCTCGATTTTTACTTTGCGATTATGCAGCGGAATCGCGACATTTCTCAGTGACGGAGATGTTTTCTCTATCCCCCGGAACACGATAAACAACGTAAATATCAACAGATGCAAAGTCTTTTATTTTTAAAATCGTTGCACCTCCCCCCCTTTTTTTTTTCAAAGACGCGGTAAACACATCAGCCGGAGACGCGCCTCATGCACTATATAGTTCGTACTGAGACAAACATGACGATCATCATCCCTGGAGAAGGCTACAAGGAGGAAAAGGGACAAACATAAATCTCCAAACAAAGCTAGGTGACTGGTGCACGACCGAAAAAAATCTGCCTTGTCCTGGTACCGAACCAGGGACCTCTCCATTTCTAATGGAGCGCTCCACCAACTCAGCTAACCAGGGGTTAGACGTCAGTAAAGCAAGCGGGATCTATCAGCCGCCACCATTCCAAAACCAACAACTAGAGCCGAGATGTTTCGGTGGC
The DNA here is from genome assembly GCA_037355805.1 of Ixodes ricinus. Lineage (NCBI taxonomy): Eukaryota > Metazoa > Arthropoda > Arachnida > Ixodida > Ixodidae > Ixodes > Ixodes ricinus. Next base: position 49,050 of record JAZHYW010027532.1, on the reverse strand, counting down.
GCCCTTTTATGGTTTAAATCTGTGACGTCCCGACTGGGATTTGCCTCGCCGTGACGTCACCAGTTGTTATCCTGGCTACTTACCATCAGGTGCGACGACGAGTTCGGTGGTGTGTTTAAAAAGCACAGTGGAAGCTAGGAGCCATCGCAATCCGAAACACCGTCGAAAGTTGACAATCTGACAATGCTCATATGCCCATGGTTTGGCCAATCCTGGAAAGCTGACCGCAGCGACGCTTTTGGTCGAGCGCATCGCAATTAGTGAACGGCCTGCGTTTCATGGGCATGATAATGATGCAATGAATGCAAGGTGCAAGCGAGCTCTACTGGAAATGGAGAGGTCCCATGGTTCGATTCCAGGGCCAGGCAGGTTTTTTAGGTCGCGCACCAGTCACATAGTTGTGTTTGGAGATTTGTGTTTGTCCTTTGTCCCCCTTGTCGCCCTTACCCAAGGATTATTACCGTCATTCTTGTCCAGCTCGCTTGCACCTTTGCATTAAGTGCATTATTAATTGTATTCGTAGTGACTAAAAGTCTTCCAGGAGGTGACTTGATAAACAAATTTTATTCTGAAAATCTTAAGACGTCCGCAAGCAAAAAAAAATGAATGAACATATGAAGGTGGTACTTTCTTTTGCGCTATAACTTGTTTTATATAAACCAGAGGGTGCCAAAGGCTAGAATACGTACAAATACGAACACGCATTCTATTAGAGAAAAAAATGACCGTATCTCCACGTGGTTAATGATGTTGATTGGGGCGAAGCTCTTGTGGGGCTGATGATACTGATCTTATTGTTCACAGGTAGTGGTGATGGTGCTGATTTTTTATCGCTCATAGGTTAGTGCTGAGTTCTGGGTTGCGTTTCGACTTCATTATTACTGCTTTATGGTCGGTGAAATGCAGAGCCAGTGGTTCTTCTGTCGGATCAGCTTGGATCCGCTAGAAGCCGTGGGAACGCACCTCCACCGCTTAAGTCAACGGTTTATGTCAGAAAGAGAATGTGTGGTATGGAACGTGTTTATATACGCATTTGAGCATTTGACCGCAGCGCCCTCTAGTCTATAAACGTTGAGCCAATGCATGCAAAGTTTAACGCGATTATATACGCATTTGACCGCAGCGCCCTCTCCTGTATAGACGTTGAGCGGCTACATGCAACGTTTCATCCATGACAGAAACCCCAGCTCTTGAGTTACTACCACATCTCAGAGGCCCCTACTTGTCCCGCAGTCGTGGCCGAGTAGTTAAGGCGATAGACTAGAAATGTATTGGGGTCTCCCCCGCACAGGTTTGAATCCTGTCGACTGCGCAAACATTTTTTTTTTTAGCAGAGCACGGACGCCGGTTGAACGGACGGACGGACGGACAAGGCTACACCCTAAGGAGCTTCGCCCCTAAAAAGGTCATGGCGCTTTCACTGCGCTTGATTGGTTTAGCCGACGATAGCACACGCACCGACAAGCGTCGTGACGTCGTGACATTGCGCTTTTTGTGCTCAACTTGTATACCGTCAACTGCACTGCTTTGTAACGTAACGCGAGATATAGTCAGCCGTATTCACCAGTCGTGACTAACTTCGCTGTTTTAAATTTTGTTCGCGTCTAAGTGGTCGCGAACTAAGAGAAAAAATCAGCGACTAAGGACGGACTAGTTCTGCGGTATTCACGAGCGCGACGCGAGCGGCTGACTATCTAGTCAAAACTAACAAGCGGAAGTGACATAAAAGATAGGTCACGCGCCGCTGCGTAAATGGGTACTTTATGGTATAAAAACTAATATTTAAATGTTTATCAGGAAAAAAAAAAGTACAGTGAGAATCTAATTGTCCGAAACCAGAGTTTTAATAATAATTATTAAAACAAAATGCAAGGGAGAAACACGGGAGCCGCATTGCCAGTGACATAAAACAAAATTGGAAGAGAAGGGAGAAACCCTGGAGATACAGGACACAGTGATAGAACTCGTAGAAAAGTACAAATATCGGGAGTATGGTTAAGTGAGGGAAAAAAGTATCTAAAAGAACATGAAGGCTTTGTAATGAAAAAGGGGAAACGAGATTCAGCTATTATGAAACACAGGGCACTCTGGAACTATAATAGGTATGAAGTCGTTAGGGGTGTATGGAAGGAGTCATGGTGCCATGACTGTCATTTGGGAACGCGGTATTGTGTATGAGGTCAGAAATCCAGGTATGTTTAGAGATACAGCAAAGGATTGTGGGTAGGTTGGCATGGGAGGCACATGAAATACACCAAATTAAGGAGTACAGGGGGATATGGGTTGGGTAGCTTTCGAGAGTAGAGAAGCGATCAGTAAAGTAAAATTTGAACAAAGACTAGCTGAAATTGAGGATACACGGTGAGCAGTAGAAAGTGTACAAGTATCTATATATGAAAAGTCTAAACACTAAGTGGACAAACCAAACCCGCAAGCTGAGATCTAATTACATTCAACGAGATGGGCCGATCAGAGCATATCAGTAGAAAAGGGAGTAAAGGAAACAGAGTGGATATTGTGGGAAGATAGAAATGCAGGGAAATCTGCTATAACAATATACAGGGCACAAAAAACAAGAAATAAAGAAGGAACCGTAGTATGATAATTCATTGGGGGAGCTCATTGCTGTTTGAAGCTAAAACGGTGGGTGCTAAGAACGAAAACATACAAGACTAAATACCAAGAACTAGACACTATATGCGACATATGCCACCGCGAAAGGGAAACTATAGATCATGTAATATTACGGTGCATGGGGCTTCGTCCCACCCTCTTGGGGGGGATGACTACGGATTTGGAGGGGGCACTGGGATTTGCAGGCGTGGATGGACGAATGGATAGGGAAAGATTTGCGGTAACTGAGAGAGATTGGAAGATTGGTGAAAAGATCTAGGAAGTAAGATTACAGATAAAAATAAGCAATGGAAACGCTTTAAAACGGGGGGGGGGGGTTGTGTTAGAATAAATTTTATACAATTTTTAAAATAGAAGGGATGACGAAATGTTAGGCTAGGTGGCGCAAGCTGCTGCCTGATACAAATGGTATAGCCATTACCATTAATCCATCCAAGAGCCTGTAAATGCATTTTTTCTCGTCGTCCAGCGCCCCTGCTGAGATCTCTTTTGCGGTATCTCTGACTGTTGGACATGGCTATTTACACAATATTTGCTCCTTTAATTCTTTCTAGATGTGTCCCCCAGCGTTCCGAGACAGTAAGTGCTTCGTTAGCGCTGGCTGTCAACGGTGATACACGAGTGGGCCACGGCACTGAGCCGCTAGTCACCCGATAAACACAGGCTAAACTAGCTACCCCATGACTGCGATTTGTTAGTCGACTTCTTAGTCGCGCGGGGCGGCTAGGCCCTAAACACGACGGTGAATACCATGCGCTCACTTAACGGCGACTATCGCTCGCCACATGATCATTTTAGTCGACGACGTCGCTAGTCAGTGGTTAGACAGGCGCTACTCGCGCCGAGTGAATACGGGTATGCTTTTATTGGTTCGATATGCAATATAAACAATTTACAGCAACCTTCATTGCCGAAGTCCTATATGCGTGCATGAAATGCAGTATCTGAGAACGATCGTTTAAGTTTCTTTTTTCCTGCTAATTTTTTGTGTGCTAAATTCAGCCGGAAACTGAATTGGTATAATAGGTAACGAGGTCAGGTCAGGTCACATTACATTAATTTTCCAGAAAATAAACCGAATTTATGTATTGGTCTCGTGATATCAGGTCACGTGACATCAAATTCTCCGCTAAATTTAATATGGAAACCGAATTGGTCTCTAGGTTTCATGACGTCAGATCACGTGACGTCTATTTTTCCACGAAATATAGCAGGGAAACAGAAAGGCCACGTGACGTCAATTTTATCGCTAAATTTAGCGGCAATGGCACGGACGGACTGAAAAGATGTTGAGAGTGGGATGATCCGTTAAAAAGCATTTCATGCTTTAATGTTATCACGGTTATAAAATGTATTAATATCATTGAAACGAAAAGGCGCAAAAGTGGACGAGGGACGAGTCGAAGAAACTGGCACACTATATTCTGTTTCAGCTTAGCAGCGTGGCCAAAGATACGCGTGGCCGGGGACAATCAAACGCCAGCGATAGGACGCGACCTGGCCCATACTTCGTATATCACTCCGCGCAGAATCTGCTCAGAGGTGCAGAGGAGTCGAAGAGAGACATTTCGTCTGCCACGGGAGTATCGACGGAATCGTCTGCTACTTAACTAAAAATGCCTTTTCAGCGTCCACGAGATTAAAACTCCGGTTCAATGCAGTGGCTGCTGCGCTTCGCGGAGGGCCGTCGCACTGCCGACAGAGGAAGGCGTGGCTGGAACACGGAAGTTGGTAACGTTCGGTGCCCAGACGGGTCTTCTTCTCGGTTCCGGTGCTTTCCGCAGCTTACGGAAAAAGCGGGTTGAGCAGGCTCTCTTGGTAGAGCTGCCTCCTGTCTCCGATTTCGAACAAAACAGCGCGCTCTCTCCGCAAACGCATAACAGCAGCAAAGCATACAGCGTCCCTCGGTCGCACCGGGCACGCTTATTCTCGGGTCCGCCGATACCGCACGGCTTTGCCTCTGACTAACGCCCTCGACACCCAATTTTGACCCGCCGTTTCTCATTGCAGAACGTCTCCCGCCGTCGGGGATCAACTTTTCGTCGATTTCCCAACGTCCGTTGAACGACTTCGCGGTATGACGCGGTTTTGGAATCCTGAATAAGAAGAGTACACACTCATCACGATCTCGCGCCTGACGCCTAAACGTGCCTTTCTTCTTATCTTGCAGTGTCGGGGTAAATTAAGAAAACAAAAAGACCAAAAGGGATGTCCAGCAACTTGGCGAGGAAAGCGTCGAACTTCCACAGCCCTGGCGGTTGAAAACACGAAAAAAAAAGAATAACACACGAAAGAAACGTGTAGTAGTCGCATCAGTATGTCCAGCAGGTAGGCGTTTTTGAATCGAAGCATATTCATTGCTGCGTCATAAAAAACGTGGAACGTATTTTCATTTCATTTGACAATTAGGTCTTAGCAGGACACAACTGGAAAATTGTCAAATGTTTGCCTAAGAACAAAGTATTTTTAAAAGTTCACTTTTGAAGACTACATCTTGATGCGTACGACAGCTCTTTTTCAAGCGGTGAACCGTCCCCGAGCCTTTGGCTCCCGCTCAAGCTAAAGCTGAAACAAAGTATAGGCGCTCTGTGTTTCCTCGGACGTGAACCTCCCCTTTTTGCATCGTTTTCCTTTCGTCATGCATCAGAAACTCCGCAGCATGTTTATACTCTTCCACAGTTCCAATAATATTATTATACGGTGAAAAACTGAGGCAAGGCAGGGGGAAATGAGAACGTGCGGCGACGTCAGAATCGCTACCGAGCTCTGACTGGAAGAGGTTGGTGGGTAGAACGGGAAGGCCAACTACCCGCTGTCGCTATCGCTCCAGTCCCAGTCAACAAGAGCATCGCCTGATTCTCGCTTTCAGTGTTTCGCGATCGAACGCCAGACTCTGGCTCGAGTCTGACGTTCCGGAACGCCGAAGGACGGCGTTCGACGTTTGAAAACGCCGGACTCCGGTCAAAGGGCAGTCGATTGTCTTGTTCGCTCTTGTTGATGGAGTGGGCAGAAACCAAAACAGCTGAACGCTTTGCGCCTACCCGCTGATCGCTTCCAATCAGAGCCTCGGCGCTCACGCCACTGCACCTTCTCCTCTTATCCTCTCATTCAGAGGGTCCTCGGGATAGTACTCTAAATAAATTAATTCGTTGAAGCTTATGCATGCTTTCGAATTGTTCAGCAGATAATTGGGAGCAACAAAAAGGAAACTCGTGTTTGTAGTTTTATTTTTATTCGCTGAGAGATCTCGAGAAGAAGCTTACGCCAATATATTTGCGTATGCTTAGGAGCAAGAAATGTGAACGGATTGCTCAGATTTCGTCCAGAGCGTGAACCCTGGCACACGGGAAGGTGACCGGGTGGTCCAACCGGCTATGTTTGCTGTGCATTCTATACCAGCGATTGTTGAGCTGTTGTTGTTGTATTCTCTTGGCAAATTCTGTGTTAAGAAATAATACTTTATTTTCAGCATGACTGCCGCAAAATTTTAACTTAGGATTAGCTAATAAAATTATGCATGCAGTTGCCTTTCTTATTTCCCCCTTTCTTAACAACCTGCCAATTTGTTTAAAACAATAATAACTCAGTCTGCACAACTCCTGGTCGTTCCGTTAGTGCGGTTAAAAATTATTATCCCGTCATTGCTACTTTTTCGTTTAGGAAAACGTAAAGTGTCAGGACGTTTTAGGTTTTTATGGTCAATTCTTTTTTTCAATACGCACATATATATTTTTAGCAGCTTGTTAATGACTGCCTGATTTAATCCACAGCTTAGGAATTGATAATTAGACCATCTGGTCAAAATTGAGAATAGTAAGGCCTGAAACTAGACAAACTATAAAAGGTAGGGGCACGGCGTAGGGGAAGTCACTAATCTCTAATTTTCTAATGTTCTGTAAATGAGACTAAAATAAAATTAAACAATAAAGAGAGGGAGCTGGTATTCTTTATTGGATTTTGTTTTATTTTGTTTCAAAACGCATCTTCAAAAACGCAGCCTTCGCAACCGTCTTGTATTTTTTTTTTTTTTAATTTGAGCTGGTTAAGGTGTATCCACACGACGGACCAAAGTGCTGTTTCGGTCCGCGGGCCAGCACATCACGTGATCTTACGTCACTGGTTTTTCGAGGTCCGCCGGCGGTCCGCGGCCCGCGCTTCTTGAGAAATGCCAGCGAACTTTTCTCGCCCGGGACAGCATGCGGCGGACCGCGGCGTTTTGGTATAATTGAAGCGCTAAGTCTGGGCAACAAGCTGGCTGTTGACCGCCAACTGTTGAAGACGAAGAAGACGAACCTTTTGTTGCGCGACGACGAAGAGCTGACTATGGCAGACAAGATCTTTCCTGCACATCCAGGGCTTCATCCAGCATGCCGCTTTTTCGGTTCACTTAGGGTCCTCCTCGTCCTCAATAGTCAACGCCCACGGCCACCGTGGCCGAACGTCTCTTTCGTTCAACCTCCATCTTGGCTCCTTACCGATAGCCCTACGAGAAGCGGCTCGCCGCATGCCTTGCGCAGCGGAGCTGGTGAGAGGTCGAGGTTAGACCGGCCCGTTCGCTCTGTCGTCTGCTCTTTTGGTCCGCGGTGTGGATGCCCATTGCAGCCGGGCGGCTCCGCGGGCCGCGCATCACGTGATCAATCGGTCCGCGGCCCGGTCCGTCGTGTGGGATACACGCTTTACCAGTAGTTGCTGTGGTCATTCCCAAACTATATCATAATATGGCCGGCCAATAAATTAAAAATATCGCCAGATGAAAACTAAAGAATTGCCGTGGCCTGCCCGGTTAGCTTCGTTACGGCATGGCCTTTCGACGTAGTCTGCGGTCAGGGCCGGACTGGACACGTGCTATCGCGCTTCTTCTCTTACGGTCTTTTCTGTCGCAGAAAACAGTGCATAGAGGGCGCCATTGAAAGTGTGGGCTGTGCACCGCTCCTCCCCCCCCCCCCCCCCTTCAAGGAGCGCGCTGTGAACAACGCGCTCAAATATGGCACCTGCAGAGAATGTCTTATATACATAGCTTGCGGGTGTCGCCATTGCTGGGTTGCTGACGGTTCTTTCGTTACTGGCTCCCTCGAGCTGGGCTGTGAAACTAACACGGTGAAACCGGAACGCTCAGTGCGCATAAAATTTCCGCATGGCCGCCAATGACGTTCCGGGCAATAGGCCGCGCATGACGTTTTGCGTATAGGCCACAGGGCGTAGGGTCCTCAGGTATTACTATAAAAACAGTACCGTTGGTCGTGCAGGAGGGATCGACGTCCCGAGCGCGATACGCATTGAGCTTCTCGCTGGCCGATTTTGAAGCAAGAAGTGGACGCACTCCCGACCACGTCGTCTCGTTTCCGTGCCCCTTTAAGCTCCCCCCCAGCCGACGGTACTTGATGACGATGATTTGTGCGCGTCGAAAACTGTTACGCAACAAGCAGCGCAAAAATGGGCTCCAAAAAGGGGGCCGACGGGGATCCCACGTGGGCAGAGCCTACGTGGGACCCGCGTCGGTTTCGCGACTCGGGTCCACGTGGGCTCCCACCTTCGCCGGGCTTCCCTCGCGGGGACCCACAGCGGGCCTACTTGGGCAGCCCACCTCGGCTTGCCCCGTGAGACCTACAGGGGGCGCACTGGGGAAGCTTCATGGGTTGCCCTCGTGGTACCCACGGGGGGACTACTTGGGCAGGTCCACCCAGGCTTCTGTCCGAGGGACCTAGAGCAAGGTAAGCTTTGAAGAGGGGCCTACGTGGGTCCCACTTGGGCAGCCCACGTGGGTCCCACGTCGGTTTTGAAAGTCGGGTCCAAGTAGGTCCCACTTCGCCACCGGGCTTCCTCGTGGGACCCACAGCGGGCCTACTTGGGCAGCCCACCCCGGCTTGCCCCGTGAGACCTACAGGGGGCGCACTGGGGAAGCTCACGGGTTGCCCTCGTGGTACCCATGGGGGACTACTTGCGCAGTCCACATAGGCTCCTGTCGAGGGACCGAGAACAAGCGGTAGCTTTGAAAGGGGGCCTACGTGGGTCCCACTTGGGCAGCCCACGTGGGTCCCACGTCGGTTTTGCAAGTGGGGCCCAAGTAGGTCCCACTTCCCACCGGGCTTCCCTCGGGGGACCCAGAGCGGGCCTACTTGGGCAGCCCACCTCGGCTTGCCCCGTGAGTTTGTCATTGGGCGCACTGGGGAAGCTCACGGGTTGCCCTTGTGGTACCCATGGGGGACTACTTGGGCAGTCCACAATAGGCTTCTGTCGAGGGACCTAGAACAAGGTGTGCTTTGAAAGGGGGCCTACGTGGGACCCACTTGGGCAGCCCACGTGGGTCCCACGTCGGTTTTCCAGGTCGGGCCCAAGTAGGGTCCCACCTCCAACCGGGCTTCCCTCGGGGGACCCACAGCGGGCCTACTTGGGCAGCCCACCTCGGCTTGCCCCGTGAGACTTTCATTGGGCGCACTGGGGAAACTCACGGGTTGCCCTCGTGGTACCCACGGGGGACTACTTGGGCAGTCCACCTAGGCTTCTGTCGAGGGACCTAGAAGGTGGGCTTTGAAAGGCGGGCCTCCGTGGGTCCCACTTGGGCAGCCCACGTGCGTCCCACGTCGGTTTTGCAGGTAGGGCCCAAGTGGAGCCTGCTTGCGCGGCCCACTTGGGCTGCCCAGGGGGACCCACAAATCTAAGAAAAAGGGGTGTACGCGGGCACCCCTGTCCTATATGTAACTCCCCAAAACTACATTTCGTCGTGTCTGTCCACTGACGTCGGGCTGAGCGACCACCAACTTTTACATGCGGCTTGATAGCTGTTGATTATAACGTACTAAATAGATAATGTGCGTATCAGACTACAAATAAAATTACTGAGGTTTTGCAGCCGGCTGAAAAGACCTTGATTGTCTTAATGTAGGTTTTAATGAGTACATCAGCTATTTTAATAAGTTGTATCGGTCGACTGTCAAGCTGCTGGTAAAAGTTGGTATCGCCAACTCGACGTCAGTAGATAGAACGACAAAATGTAGTTTTGGAGAGTTACATATGGGACAAGGGGAGTACCCGTGCACACCCCTTTTCTTAGAGTGGCCTCCTCGTGGGGCTCGCAGGGGCCTATCTGGGCAGCCCACGTGGGCGGCCCTCGTGGGATCCACAGTGGGCCTACGTGGCCAACCCAAGTGAGTTCGCCCAGGGAATCTCATTTCGTTCGGGGTCATTTCATAATTTCGTTGCAGTGTGGGATATTGTAGCGCATACCAAATTGAGCATGCCTCAACATTCCCCGTGGGCTTACTGGAAAATATTAGCAGTTTTCATAAATCACTATAACGTCTTGATCAAGGACATGAAAAATTGGGCATTTCAAGTGTACGAAATGGAACAAAACAAAAAACTGTGCTCATTTCCATGTAAAATCATGTTGGACAGATAATAGGAATACGTAGCCAGCTTGAGCCATCTCCAGACACTGAATTTTAGAACAGATATGACATTCTGACGAGCGTGTTTCGAATTCAATGGAAAATTCCTTAATATGCGCAAAACATTCCACCCCACGTACCATGAACTTCTCAACATGCACAGTGAGTAGTGAGTTACAAATAAAGTTTAGCAAGCTCAAAAATTTCTTATGCTTAGAATTACAATCCTCGGTGATTCGGTATCAAAATTAAGCCGATCTCTTATGTTGAATTTCCAGAACGTGGAGTAAATCTTCTCAATATTAGCGGAAAGTGCCGCTTTGGAAGTTGTACAGGTAGTCCAAGTTGACCATGCCCACGTTTTGCCACCTCGGAGCCCACGCCGTTGCTAATTTGGCCCCCGCGGAGACGTGGAGCGATCCACAGGGGTTTTAGTTAGTCAGCCCAAGTCGGGCATGCCCACGCTTTGCCACTGTGAAGCACGTATCACTGCTAAAGTGGCCCACGCAGAGCCTTGGTAAGGGCGCACGGGGGTTTTACATGGGCAGCCCAAGTCGGGTATGCCCACACTTTTTCGCCGTAAAGCCCTACACCATTGCCCCCGTAAAGTCGAGGTGGGACCCACGGGGTTTTTATATGGGCAGCCCAAGCTGCGCATGAAACGCTTTGCCGCCATGAAGCCCCCATCTTCGGGAAATCTTGGCCCACGTGGGGCTGAGGTGAAAGCAGCGGGGGTTTTAGATGGGCAGCTCAACTCGTGCACGCCCACGCTTAGCCGCCGTGGAGCCCACAACATTACGCTTTAGGCCCCCGTAGTGCCGAGGAGGGCCCCACGGGGTTTTATATGGTCTGCCAAAATAGGGCATGCCCACGCTTTCCAGCAATTGAGCCCCTCTCTTCCCATACTTGGCCCCCGCTGAGCCGAGGTGGGGCCCATGGGAGTTTTACATGGGCACCCCAACTCGAGCACGCCCTCGCTTAGCCGCCGTCGAGCAAATATCATTGTCTTTGGCCCCCGAAGTGCTGAGATGGGTCCCACGGAACTTTATATGGTCTGCCCAAGCTGGGCATGCCCATATTTTGCCGCCATGGAGCCCCAATCTTCGTAAACTCGGCCCCCACTGAGCCGTGGTGGGGCCCACGGGGGTTTCACATGGGCAGGACAACTCGGTCACGCCCAAATTCAGCCGACGTTTAGCCCACATAATTGTCTTTGGCCGCCGTAAAGTCGAGGTGGGTCCCACGGGGGTTTTATAAGGACAGCCCAAGTCGGGCAAGCACACGCTTCACCGCCGTGGAACCCACATCATCGCAACTTGACCCTGAGTGGCCGAGGTGGGACCCATGGCGGTCTTACATGGGCAGCCCAACTTGGGCATGCCCACGCTTCGTCCACGTGGGACCAACGGGGGTTTCATGGGGAGCTATACTGAGCTCCCATTGCCCACGTGGGCCCAACCTTTGTGCTACTTGGTAACGTTTAAATCCGAGCAACGACGTTGTAATGTTATAGGAATATGGGAGCCTAATGCAGTTGGCTGCGCTTATTTTCCGATTAAACTATCACGACGAGTGCTTTTTCCCTTCCCACTCAGTTAGCCTTTAAATTTTTCTTTTTTTCCCCAAGAAAATTAGGGACTGGAATTCTCTTCCCACTGAGGGAGGCGTTTCCTCCAGTTCATGACTGCATAGGTCCTCATTGCTACATTTCTTCCTAGTGCTGGAGGCTTTTTATGCTCTGTATAAAAGTTCTTTATTTGTACTTCCTGCCGAAGCTATGGCTTGTATATTCGTGTACTGAGTGTGATTTATTCTCTCTTACCCACTCCTGCTTGGACCATCTTGGTCTGCAGATGTTAAAAATAAAAAAACTGTTTTCATTAATCTCCAGTGCCGCGGGAGTTGCGAATGTAAACTTACCCCATAGTAGGTGAAGCTGCTAGGCATTATTGAATGCCGTGCAGTAGCAATAAAAACGTGAATTAGCAGGAAGTTAGAGGATGACCATGCATAAAACAGCGGCTAGTAATTTGTCAGGATACGGCGTCAAGGTCTACTTGCTGTCATAACAAGAATGAATGTCGGTCGTAAAAGTTTTTCTATCGGCCGATCAATCCGCGCAAAATCTGTTCCAAGAAAAAGCCTGACAATTGTACTCCAACTCTCTTCACGCAACGTGTACGCTTGTTTAAATAAAAAATATATAATAGAACCGTTTCAACGTAAAACACTTAAGTTTTCGCGTTTTCAAAACTCAAAGTCAATATTTGCGGACACTAACCTGAGCTTGTGGTTTCCAGAGCATTAAACTTTTTATAGAGAAGAAAATTATGTTTTTTTTTTCGATAATTATACTTTCGTGGCAAATAGTTTTCGGCGTTCCGCTCCAGTGAGACATCAGGAAATCGTACAACACTGTCATGTAGTGCACTCTCGTTTACATTGCATTAACAAAATAACTTAACTTACGAGGTCGCACATTTCGCTCACGAGTTCGGGTATTGTTCAATGATTATCATTCATATATTTTGTCCATTGATCATTTACCTGCAGGAGAAAAGATGCACATATATCGCAGAAGGTAGCCGAAACGTAATATATTAGATTACTGGAAGTCACCAATACTGCACGGCTGCACTTTTTGTACTCGGTTTGTTCTTAGAATAAGGTTCTAATTCAACGGAGGATATGTTGAATATGTGTGCTGTGTATATGTTTTTAGACAAGACATACGATATAATCGTCTTGCAGGTATGTCTATGCGGAGCGCAAGTTCAGTCTGCTTCTTTTGCAGGGGTAGTGGTGACGTCAGAACGCCAAGCTCTGATTGGCTCTGACTGAAGGATAGAGGTAGACCTCAAGGCAGATTTCTTTGATGTCTAAACGCTATCGTTCATTCAGAACCAATCAGAGCTCGGCGTTCTGAGGGTCACTCAGCAACCACTGCAAAAGAAGCAGACGAACTTGAGCTCCACATTAATAAGCACGCGAAGAAACGCCATGTCAACAATAGCAAGGTTACTGAAAATAAACGAATTGTGTTGTTTTCTACGGAGGTTTCCGGCCTTTTTTTCTACATAAGAATAGAATAGAATAGAATAGTTTTATTTCCAATACATACATTTTCAAAAAATACAATGATGAGCCGGTGTAAGCCTCAAGGGCTTGTGTACCTGGCTCGGCGCAGTAGGTGACAAATTCAGTATGTGTAACATCAGTATAAAATGCTCATTCACCATCGAAATAACTTATACAAAAAAAGAAAACGATTTTAAGCAGGGACCAAGAAAAGAAGAGCGAAAGACGGCATCACACTGCAGAACAATACGCACTGTCATGAGGAAAAAAAAAACACACACAGGGAAAGGAGTAACCACCCTCTAGCAATCTAAGTTCACTGGTCTAAATTCCGTAGTGCTTTTTTAAGTTTTTGTCGTGATGTGGCAGAAAATAGGGATTCTGGCATGCTGTTGAATATATGAGGCACATAATAAATACGCGACCGTTCTCCATATTTAGTTCGAATTCGCGGCATGTTAAATCGAAGTGATTGTCTCATTGGTCGGCCTGGAGTGTACGGAGTTATAAAGTTTGAGTACCAAAAGTGTTGCAGTATTACAGTCTCCTTGAATAACCCCAAAAAAGACGGTAAGTTTAATTCTTTAAATATACAGGGGCTAGAGACCTCGGCCCGGTCAAACGCAATACTTTTAGGATACCCTTCAATAAAGAATCAACTCTATCTCGCCAAAATAAAGAACACCCTGCAAAGAGGGTTATGCCGTATCGAATGTAACTATATGCCAAAGCATGTGTGATTATCTTCCGGACGGAAAAAGGCATGAACATTTTAACGTTGTAAAGACAGCACGAAACACTTCTTAACCGTTTACACAAGTACATCATATGCGTAGACCACGATAAATCGCTATCAAAATGTATCCCTAAGTACTTTACTGAATTGACATACTGAAGAGGAATGCAATCACATGACATGCAACTAGAAGTGTAAGAGCTACAGTAGTTGATAGTTCGACCTTTTTTGTGGGTTTTTAAAACAAACTAGCTTAGTCTTCGAGGAATTCACTCTGATTAAATTTGACTGAAACCAGTCCATTGCGAGAACGAGGTCTTTTTGTAATTTCTCAATAGCCACATCATAATTCGCATGGCTTGAAACCAGAAGCGTGAATCACTATACACTCGGAAATAGTAGAAGGAAAAACCATTCACATATAAATTAAATAATAAAGGCGACAAAACTGAGCCTTGCGGCACCCCGGCCGTAAGGCAAGCTTTACTGCTCTTGAGATTTCTGAAAGTCACAACCTGGGACCGTCCTGAACAGTACCCTTTTAGAATCGAAAGAAAAGGGCCCCAGAAACCGAGTCTGTACAGTTTGTAAAAAGAATTTCGTGAATTATGCTATCAAAAGCTTGTGATACACCCAAGAAGACTCGCACAAGTTAGCACATTATTGTCAAAACCGGTGTGTAAGCAGTCGCTGAAATTTTCCAAAAGGCCCGCGTTTATCGTTCCGCAACGAAACCGTACTGGTGAGCAGACAATAGGGAGTTTTAGCAAGTCGTTTTTCAAGCACACGGTTCCGAAATCACGAACGGTACAGCTGGACCGTTCCGTGAAACCGTACGTGAAATTTGACATACTTTAGCGAATCGTGAAAGTTGCGCGACCGTGTAAACGATGATGCTGATGGGGCTTAACGGTGGCGCCATCTTCTAGTGAGCATGTGAAACATTCTGCAACGTGTAAATCCGTGGCGGACACCGTGGTGGCGGCTCGTGTTTCCGGCGTGCTACTGATGTAAACAAGACGGCTTATGCAACATTTGCCGGTCGGAATTTCAAGAACTGCGAAGCTAGATGGAGTAAAAAGTATCTAAACGACCGTAAAGGTATGTGGTGTGTCTCCGTCATCCTGAACTTGAACGATCGTTCACGTTGTGTGCCGTCGAACCAAATCATTTCGTCTGCTCGCGGTCGCCACGGCAGCTAGTCTGCCCGCAGATCGCAAAAATTTACTAGCATGCGTTGTTTACAGCATTCACGATCGCTTACCATTGTGAGCAGTCCTCGAAATGATTTGGTTCAACCTCTCAAATGAAGCAGACTAACAGGACGGCAAATCTCCTCCCGCTCTCCTAAGCCTAACGCTCGGCTGGGTCTGCGAACGCAGTCGCCGAACCGACCGCCATCTTTGTTTTTACCCGAGTCGTGAACGGTGTTGGCTGCGTTCCGGTGACGACTCCAGCGGCTGGAATGGGAGAAACGAACGAGAAGAGCCTCCCGACGTCCCGAACGACTCGCGCGCGCATGCGCAGTGGCGTCGCCGATGCGTTGGAGGGCGAACCGTTCGTGTGGAAACGACCTGCTAAAACTCCCTAATAAAACGAACCGTTCTACGAAACTAGGTCATTACATTTGAAAGATGTTTCTCCAGAATTTGTGAAAGGCATGATAAAATTGATATTGGACGATAGCTTTTAACATCGTCCACTTTCCTTCCTTTATACAGTGGCTTAACAATGGCGGTTTTCATTGCTGTCGGCCAATCTCCCGTGTCAATGATACTGTTCAGAGATTGCAATGAGTGTACGTTTGAGTTTTTCAAATTCCTTCGAAGATCCGCATCCGGATCTCATCAAAACCTGGGGACTTTCTTTCGTTAAACGAAAATAAATAATCGCGTAGCTCCCTTTCTGAAATTGGAGGAAGGAAAGCTGAGGCTTCATTATATTTATGCAAGGTAACGTTATTCGCGTTATCATGAGCCTGGAGTGCCCCGGATGTGCGAGAAAAGGAGGCGTTGAGATTCGTCAATTGTTTTCTGTGTAGCAGGCGCAAAAGATTTGTCTATCAGAACGTTTTTTAGTCCTACCTAGGAACCCGATTAGCGCACTCCCATGTTTTTGCGGTATCGAAGCGATGCTTTTGAAATTCTCCCTTGAAATGTCTGCGTTTAGAAGAACGTAGTAGGGCGGCCGCCTTGTTCCTGGCTATTTTGAACTCGTCCTTTAAACTTAAATTACCTCGCGATCGTTTACAGCGTCTCCAGAGAAAATCTTTATACTTTATAGCACCTAAAATGTCTGACGTAATCCATTCACGATCCTCCTTGCGCCTTTAATGATTACTTTTTTCTTGCACGTAGCCGAAAATTGCGAAAATAGGTCTACTATTGTATCGTATAGATTTGGCGCTTCCACCGAAGTTAAAAGACCATCCCAGTCGTAGTCATTCACTTTTTTATCAAACTGCGCTTGATCAATAATAGTTATTTCTTTTTTCGTAGTGCTTGAGCCCTTCCCCTTGCTGTTAGGTTTTACCTGGCAGGCTATGTAGTAATGATCTGCTAAAAATGTAAAATATCGAAATTTTATTTTTATTTTATCCTATTCGCTTAAAGAAGGGCACCGAATTCGCCAAATGTACTTACAGCTTTGGGTACATTTTCCAGTACACATTTCATAATTTCTTCCGTTTTGTTAGGCTCCTATACCAAGCACCTGTTCGGGAAGACAATACGATGGCAACTTGAGTTATGAATAACATAATAACAGAATTTGTTCAGTCATGTAGTAACTATTACATGACTGAACATTTCATAATTGTCACGTCTGCAGCGCCATTATGCCACTAGCTAATATCACAAGTAACCGTTTTTTTAAAGAGCCCAACATTACCAGCAAAGCGTAAAGAAATTAACAATGTAAAATTAGCTCACGAGATAACTTTCTTAACTTGAAAACTCACTGGATAACAGAGGATGAAAAGTTCCAGTTATAGACTAAAATAATTGCCTCACATTGAACAAATTATTTTAACCGCTTTGTTATTACGTTTCCATCTTCTAATATTCAACAAAGGCCGTCTCCCACTAACTTAAATATTTGAATTAAGCTTAAATAATCTATAGTTAAAAAATATATTCGGGATTCTCAATTTTCGCATTCAAGATTCACTTCTACCAATAGTCACGCACGATTTGAGAACTACAGGACGTGGCCTATTATGTTATACGCTTCTTGTCTTGTGATTTGTTCTGTATACGGACTAGTGCTGCAATCTTATTTGTCGCTACGCGATAATAAGAGGCTTAAAACAGCCTAAGCGTTGAAGTAATTGTCAGAAACAAACGTTGCGGCTCTTCGTCTTATTAATTAAGCCATTTCATGATGTGCATGTGTGCTTTTTCCTTCATATGTGTTCTTTTCCTTTTCTGTAATAAATGGCGCTGCGTACACAAAACAAAGAAAAAAACTAGGACACACATTTTAAAAGAGTTCGGGTAATACCAATGCCTATTCCAAATGTTTAGCATAAAAATCGCGTTTTTAGTTCTAGGAGTTTCATTTAAAATCTCGTACCAAGTCTCACTTACCGCATATACCGGGGTTGTTTCCCAAAACTCGTGCATAAAATTCTTGTTATATGCCAGTGCTGATTCGCATTGGCACAACTGCATGCATACGAACGCTGTTCCCAGAAGCGTGCGGATTAAGATAACTTTCATGGCTTTCAACTTTCTTGTTCCCGAAATTCGGAGCGGGAAATGTTGTATGCAACTAAATACGTCTACGCAGGTGTAGGCAAATACGTCTACGCAGGTATACGCAAATACGTCTACGCAGGTGTATACACATGTGTGGAATTGTTTACGGAAGAAAACGTTTGTATGAATGTCAACGACCTTGTAGTTTTCGGTTTCTGTATGCATGAAGTTACTTATATCAATATGCATATTCGGTTTATTGCTATTGACACGCCAGTAAACTCCGGATAAATTCATTGCCGCCACCTAACGAATGTATGCCTTGCATGCACCCAGGATGTCTCATCTGTAAACAGATGCAGCACACAAACACGGCCAGAAGCACGCACTCGCAGTTCTCGATCAAAATTAAAGGGCACTTAACATGTGCCTCGTCGAATGTCGTGTACTTATTCGAGTGTACCGTATGCAAAATGCAATACATAGGGCAGACTAGAACGGCATTTAGACTGCGCTTTAATAATCACAAATCTCACGCCATAAATCTTCCGACACTGCCTCTATCAAAACATCTCGCTCTCTCAAAACACTCATTTGATAAATTGTCAGTGACGCTCCTAGAATCTGGATTTAAATCAAATCGCGAACGTGAACAGCGTGAATCCTACCTAATTTACCGATTCAATACAATTAAACAAGGAATAAATGAAAGCCCCGGAACTCTGGCATCGATTAAAATGCTATCCGACGAATAGCAACAGCGATGAGGAGACATTTTTCAGGTCCCATACCTTATTGTTAGCAGTGGTACTGTGTTTGTGGCCGGAACTGGACCATCAACTTTTCTCTTTATTTCCAGGTTTTGATATTCTTTTATTTCTAGGTTTAACATTGTTCCCTTCCAGGTTTGAATCATGCATGCTCCATGAAACAACACAAGTGACCTTGGCGCCTTTTTTTTTTTTTTGAGACAGCACTTTAGTTTGCGCGTGCACTTTTCGTCTATTGTACGTTATCGTCCAGGTCACCCCTGCCCGCCCGGACACAAAGCCACCCTGCGCCCTCTCTCAAGAAGCTACAACCGTCATCCCGCCGTCCTTGAAACTTGGCCCCGACCGTCAAGCTACTTTACCCGGATACGAACTGCACTACGCTTCCCTCTCACGAAAGCTCCAACCGTCATCCCGCCGAAATTTGGACCCGACCGTAGCATTGTATAAACGTTTGCCCATCTGGAACTCTTCCTACGCTCCTTTGGAAACTCCAACCGTCATCCCGCCGCTTTTGAAACTTGGACTCGACCGTAGCATTGTATAAATACCACCCGCGTTCATCTGTAAAAGTTCTTCCTGACGAAGGCCGGACTCCGGCCGAAACGTCGAAGAATAAACCACCCGTTGTTGCTGTTTCCATCAAGGGTTTTGCTCTTCCTCTCAGTTATACCCCACGCCTTCGGCCCCCCGCCACCATGCCCGTTGTATATATATATATATATATATATATATATATATATATATATTGGCGAGCAAGCGCGTGCGTGGCCGTGTGGTTACCGCGCTTGAGTGTCGCGCGGAAGGTGTAGGATTGATTCCAGTTAGCGGACTGTCCTTTTATTTATTCTTTCAACCTTGGCCTTCTAGTAAGTTCGGGAACATTCTCGTCTGATCGAGTTCCGAATGTTCTACGCACCGAAGTTCTACGCACTGAAAGTTCTACCGCCGAACGATCCAGAAACCCACGAGGGTACATATGGGATTCCGCCAGGTGAGCAGAGTCATTCTCGCCGCAGCGCTCGATCCTGCGGTTTCGCCGGACATCGACGCCCGCGACGCTCTGCTGTTTTCTTCTTTCCTTTCTGTTTTGGGCACAAGTTCGCCCTATTAAACGTTTAGTTTCTTCAGTTATCATCGCCTCATCAATTGTCATTCGTGACAATATATATATATATATATGTGTGTGTGTGTGTGTGTTGTGTGTGTGTGTGTGTGTGTGTGTGTGTGTGTGTGTGTGTGTGTGCGTGTGCGTGTGCGTGTGTGTGTGTGTGTGTGTGTGTGTGTGAGAATTGTTCGGTACATTCAACAAAGAATTGTCATCTTACTGTTTTGAAATTTGTTTTATTTTTTTGTACTATTTCTAGAACTGTGCATGTTGGCACTTATAAGCGAAAATATTTATTTCACTCTTGTATGACTTTTGTTATTATTTTCTCTTATCTACGTACGCCTGCTTTGGGCACTGGTGCAGGAACAAATAAAATTATAATTAATTCAAGAAATACTTCCGGATTTTCCATACAATTGAAATAACTAAAGCATCTCGGCCTCATTTGCAATTCGTTTTACTCTCAATAGATATATCCTATCTACTCATATATAATTTACAAGTACAGTCGTCGCGGGAGTTAATAGCTCCACGCGAGCGCGCGTTTTTTTCCGAGGGGCGCTTGACTGGTGGCTTGCGATAGAACTAGAGATGACGTCAGGGCGAGCCCATGCGGAGTGGACGGGGAAGCCGTCTCAATTCGAGGGAACCGTTGTTATCATCCCGCGTGCGGGTGAGCGTAGTCCGAATGAAAAGGGGAGATGATTCTGCAGAAGTCAAGATCGCCAAGCACGAATGAGATGGCTGCTTGGTAAGATAGAAGGAAACACGTCGCATATTCTACACCATTCGACGGCTTCTCGCTTTTATTTGTTGCTGCATGCTCACCTCTCTGTACGCTTTTTTTAGTCCTTATTGTTTACAATCTTGTGAAGCTGATCATGCCGAATTATTCTCCCCCCCCCTTTTTTTGAGTGAAATACAAATACTGATTGCTTTCTTTTCTCGCCATTTGTATTTAACTACGCAAACAAGCTTTATTTTTAGTATGCCTTTTATAATTATGCGACAACGTTTTTCGACATGAATATTTTTTGAAACGGTATTGATCTTCAATATGCTAAGTATAATAAAAAGAAAACAAAATGCACTGAGCTGCACGAAACCGTATTTTTGGGCTCGGTGCTTGAGCAATAGCCAACGCAGCTCCGCTGGTGACAATGTGCTCCGGATTATAAAGAAGTGACACGCATATGTCTTCAAGGTTTAAAATACCGGAGTCTGTCATAAACTTGCAATTTTTATTCGGAAATTTATTCAGTACAATAAAACAGCTGGCTAATATTTATGACTTGCAAACAATACTGTAACAAATACTTTGTTTTTAACCACTTGGCTAATCAATAACCTAATGTCAATGTTCACATTGATTCAATATTTGCAATACGCCCCGTTGTTAGCAACAACGCTTTCCATGCGACGAGGAAGAGACTCGTAGAGTGCCGTCACAAGCCCTTGCTGAGCTTGTAGAATCCTCCACTCCTCCGCAATAGCCATCCACAGGGTGTCTGCTGATGCGTCCGCAAGGTGCCTTTTGAAGAGCCGTTTCTTCAGCAGACCCCAAACATTTTCGATCACATTAAGGTCCGCGCCTCCTGGGGGCCATTGGAGGCTGTTGATGCACCGCTCCTCCAAGTAGATTTTCACAGCGGTTGCTTGATGCACGGGACTACGATCGTGCTGCAGCACGAAGCAACCATCCGCAAATGGCCCGTCAAGAAGAAAAGGTAGCAGCACATGATCCAGGACGTCAATATACTGCCCCGCAGTGAAAGGCGTACTCAGCCTATGTAGCGGCCCTAAGCCCTGGCTGGTCACTGCTCCCCAAATGCTGACAGTGAGCCGCCCGCTGGCAGCGACCTGCTGAATGTAACGTGGATCATACCTGAAAGTGGTAATTTCGGAAGATAAAACAAACCGCGCCTACAAGAGCCATCTTCTGAATATAGTTAATATAAAGCTACTGAAGTCTTCAAACAGAAAGACCTACCTGCAGAAGGCCGGTCTCCAGACGCGGCGCTGTTGATCGAAACGGCTGCAGAAGCTGGCCTCGTCGGTAAAGACAACCTCATTCCATTCAGATGGTCCCCACGGCTGATGATCTTCTGCAAACGACTTCCGTGCAGCTCGGTGACGCTCGTAAAGGCGGGGCTTTTGAGCAGCCACTCGGGATCGAATTCCAGCTTCCTGTAGGCGCTGACGTATGGTCGTCCCAGAAGCTCGGATGTTTAAGCACGTTTTCAACTCCTTCACTGTCATAAACGGATCATCACAGAAAGCAGCTACTATGAGCAAGTCCTCTTCCTCAGTCGTGCGGCGAGGGGGTCGACCTCGAGGTGCATCCTCGATGCGCCCTTCATCGCGAAAGGCCTGCACAATCCGGTTGACTGTTCGCCGGTTTACTCCTGTGGCTGAAGCAATTTGCCTTTGCGAGAATCCAGCTTGCGAGAGCGCGGTTATGCGAACCCTCGTATCACGCGGTACACGAGGAGGCATATTAAAAATAAAAGAAAAGCTTATTCGAGACAACTTAAACGAAGAACCGAGTATTAATGTGCATAACGTAAACAAGGATAAATGAAACTATAGCATACAGTAAATGCGAGCTAAACCTGCGAGACAACTTCTGCGATCTGGTGCGATTAGCAAAAACAAAGAAGCTGAATAAACTGAAATTTCAAGAGCAAGCACAAAGCGCTTAACAGGAGGGGGTGCGAATAGTGCCGCGTCATCCCTAGCTTGTGCACTGCTAAAAGAACCAGCCGTCTTGGCTTTCTCATGCACTGTCATGGCATGAATGACGCAGCACTATTCGATTCGAACCACTATTTGCAGAACCCTACTTAACATCAATCGTCTGCAAGAAAATATAACTGCTGATATTTGTAAACTTAACAAATAAAAGCGAGAAGCCGCCGAATGGTGTAGAAAATGAGACGTGTTTTTTGTTTCCTTTCTCTTTCCAAGCAGCCATCTCATTCGTGCTCGGCGATCTTGACTTCTGCAGAATCATCTCCCTTTTCATTCGAACTACGCTCACCCCCGTCGCCCCCACGGGCGGGATGGTAACAACGGTTCCCTTGAGTTCAGACGGCTTCCCCGTCCACTCCGCATGGACTCGCCCTGACGTCATCTCTAGTTCTATCGCAAGCCACCAGTCAAGCGCCCCTCGGGAAAAAACGCGCGCTCGCGTGGAGCTATTAAC
The DNA here is from genome assembly GCA_037355805.1 of Ixodes ricinus. Taxonomy (NCBI): domain Eukaryota; kingdom Metazoa; phylum Arthropoda; class Arachnida; order Ixodida; family Ixodidae; genus Ixodes; species Ixodes ricinus. The sequence continues at coordinate 26,430 of JAZHYW010027532.1, read as the reverse complement.
TCCCGCGACGACTGTACATGCAAATACGTAATACCAAAAAGTAATGATAACTAGGCACGTTAAAGGAAACACTAATTGGCGAGTGACTGAAAAATTGAATACAATATGTGTTATCTTAGATATTAAGTTCGTTCTTCTGCTCTACACCTGATATGAAACTAGCGAATTATTTTACCCCGTTTCTTCATCGATATCTTTTTTCTACTTTTCAATGCTTTACGACATTTTTTGTTATTATATTGCCACATTTGCTTAATATTATATTACCACATTTTTTCATCGATACATTTTGCGGCAGTTTAATTAAATTGCAACAAAATTGTAACGGGCAGACAAATCTCTATACAGTCGAAGAGTATCTCACAATTATTAACTATTTAAAATGCTCACGCGTTTCTGTGTAACAATCGTGTTAAAGGTCGCTTAAATGTTCCACCAGCTGAAACAGAACATGAGATATCCTCAGGTCATTCCTACTCAAACCTGCATCATCCACCGACGATGGGGTTAACGTTCCTTAGACAATAAAAATTCGTCAAGTCTTATCTTTATGTTTCTATAAAACAATGATGCACATGCCAGCCTACATCCGCAAAGCTAACGGCCAATTTACGTAATTGTTTCGGGCCATCTAAACGGTTTTGTTAGATCGTATCATGTTTGGTTGATATAAGCGATATCGTATGAACTGTGACGTCTTTGTTAAAGTTGTCGTTCCGCCTTTTCTCTCTCTCTCTCTCTATATATATATATATATATTTATTTTTTTTAAATTGATAATTGCGGTGAATGATTTTCTTCGCTAACCCTTCGTTTTCTTCGAGTTTTCAAACCTGACACTTTTCCCCATTTAAATTGTTGACATAGAATTAAAGGGCACGGAAACGAAATTCCAGCGCTCATTTTCTAGCTTAAATGTTGTGTATGTTGCACCATAACCTCAAAAACGCGCAGTCTTTTCGTTGAAAGGCACAAGGAAACTTAACTTTGTGGGCACTCTGACGGCTCCCAGCCCAGTTGCCCGACTATACGGGGCTCAGGTGGCTCAGATGCGAACTTCCCGCGAGGCGGCGGAGTCAAGCCGGCCACGCGCACATCGCGCGCGCCGCCTTGATAAGGCAGATCAGAGGCGGAGCACAGGCAGTCGTTGGCTTCGTTGGCCTGGACTCAAGCGCCGCCGGTGCTCGTTGATTTTCTGTTAGCATTCTTCAACCGTTCTCGTCCTCGCCCCATTACATGTAGTTGTTGTTGAAACCGTTAGCTCCGCGTTATTCTTCCGGGTCGGGTATGCCGCAAGGCAGACCGACCGCAACTTAAAGCTAATTAAACGATCCTTCAATGTACACCTGGTGGATGCCTGTAAAGCTTAGTTAGCAGGTAATCTAGCAACATTGGGAATCTTCCCACGCATTCATGACGTAGCGGAAACCGTTCCGTTGCCGCACCAAACATCGGAGCAGCGCCGCCCTTTGAAGTACGTTCAACTGTTGTAAGTTACCTCGGCCTGAACGCGATTGCGAAGCCTTCGCCCGTGCGCTTGGCCCCTTTCTGAAGCAAGCCAGCGATATGCCACGATGGACTCGTTGAGGAATTGCGCCGAGTTGTTCCTGTGACTTTGCTGTACAGTTCGAGGCCGTTCTGCGCTTTTTAACGTCGAGATGCCGCCGCGCTTCTGCGTGGTTGAGAACTGTGGTAACCACTTGATCAAGAGCGATACGCCGACCGACAAGTTTACGAACGACGAGAAGCTTCGTGTCCTGTGGATCCGGCTCGCACGTCCGTCGTTTTCTACGTGGGTTCCGACGCCCGCTGCTCGCTTTCCGAAATGAATACAGAGAGGCCGGTGTTGGTGTCCTCATCCTCACTTGTGTCGTTCAAGTTTGTCGTTCCCAAGGAAATCGTCCTAAAGTGCCATTGGAGTGGGCCACACGAACACGACGGGCACGACTGATCTCACACGTGAAACGCTTGTCACCCCACGAGTACCTTGAAAGGCTCGATTGTAACGCGTTGACGCTGTTGACGCCGCCACAAACGCTGGCAACGCCACCAACGACAAAGTTCATAACCACACCGGCCTTGCTACGTCACGAATGCGGGGCATCTTTTTTACTGCGAAGCTGTCTATGGCAAGGTTCTAGAAAATGTTTGCGTGCGCGGACAGAGCGTGTAGATTGAGAATTTGCGGCGTCATAGTCTACCCACCAATCGTAGTGCCTCGATCTCTTCTCACGTAGTCATCGCCCTGGCGACGTTAACACTCTGGATTTGCTATGGGCAGGGCGCGCGTAGTTCGCTCTGAGGAAGAAGAACATGCCCTCAGAAAGCGACAACGAGAGCAAAAGCGCGAAAGCGACGAGAAGCCGCTGCCGCCGAACGCGCAACGGCCGACGGGTCGGGACCATCGAGTAGCTGCTCTCTGACCGACGAAGAACAACAGCGTGCCCTGGTCGGCGGCAGCAGAACGCGTGAGTGTGATCGACGTCGTCGAGCGAAAACGACCGACGAGGGGTGGGCTGCCAACGCCAAGCGTATGCGAAGCGCCTGTCAGGACTCCGAGTACCGTGAGTTGTCAATAGTCATCCCAGTACAGCTTCGCTGGTTATCCTTCTTCACAAAATAAAAACACACATTTTTCTGATTTGTTTTGTTGGATATTTTATTAATCATTGCGCTCTCGCGGTTTGCTTCTCTTCGAGAGCTTGCTCGAGTGCACCGTTTGGAACGAAAAATATAGCCTGTCGTTCAAAATACAAAAGTGCGATTGTCATTTACGCTTATTATCCGTCATGATTAACTCATTTCCGAACGAAATTTCTATATTTTAATTTTCGTTTCCCTGCCTCTTTAAAATACCAATATTATTTTTTCCTTTTTTTTTCAATACAATTGATCGGGTGAGTTATGTGACCAGGTTTTTGGGGGAATTTTCATCTTACCCGTGCTACGTCGCTCAGACGCATCTTTTTGTCGCATGGTAACGATGGTAATTTTTTAGTGGCTGGTGTACGTTAAGTACACCAGTAGTAAGTACTTTTTTGTATTAGTGTTATTAGAAACTGTTTAATGCCGTCTATAATTGGTGAAGTTGACAAAGCAAGATATTCAGCTGCCACGCCAGTAAGGGTACGAATGCATGAAATGCTTTGAACTTAATATTTAACAGAAATAATAAACACTTCTGTTAATAATCGCCCAATGTCGACACACTGTTTTTTGTATTCTCTTTTTTTATGAAGGGGCTCATAGTACTGTTCCTCTATTGTGGTGCTGAACGAAGCTGGGATAAAGAACCCCGGTGCTGTTACATGACATTCTGATTCCCAGAAGAAAACAATTGGGTGGCGAGGAGAAAGTGGCATCGCTTACCTTAGACGGGATAATATATTTGACCTTCAGTTTTACATTGAGTGCCAAACAGTAAATGTTACTTTGCATCTGCGCTGCTCAATGGTTATGTCGGCGACGCAACCTTTAAGCGTCCATTAAAAGGTTTTGTGTAGATCTCGGAGGATATAAAATTAGTTTTGAAACACATTTTTTAAGCTTATCTCGTAATCTTCTTAAAAATTCTTGTGTAGCCACTCACAAACGAAAAACCGCAAGATAATTCATTTCAAAATACGTCGAGTGAACTCGCTACTTCGGTCGAGTGTGTATCGCTATTATAGAAAAGTGAGAATGCTGAAATAATTATGAGCTGGTACATAGTAGTGATAGGCCAAATCTGCCGAACTTCAGAATCTGCAAAGATCGCCACATGCCGAACTTTTGAAGGAAAATTCGGCAAAGATTTGTAAAAAATACGGCAAATGTCTGCGCACGCTCGAGAACACGGCGGGGCCATGGATCGCAAATGGACGCCGTGCGGTCGCGCGGTTACCATTGTACAGTCACAGTGTACTACAACGAGCGGTTACGGCGAGGTGTGGGGTAGGCAACACGGTAACTGTGCGTTTGTGAGCCTTCGCGAGTGCGGTTCTTCAACATTTTCTGCCTCAAGTACATAAGATCGACCAGTAATTTACGCGGTTCACTGCGCAAGTGAAAAATAATGAGGTACATTCTGGATAACGTGATTTTCATTTGACCTTTCCGGTGATGCAACGAGGTAGTTGAAACATTGACTGACGATTCCTTTAAAGCACTCCCCGCAATTACAACAATCCTGTTTTCGGCTCACAAGTAGTTTGTGCCAAAACAAAATAATATTGCGTTTTAATTAGCGTTATTTCGTGGTTTTCATCTATCTGCATAAACATAGACACAGAACTATCATGCTCGGCGTGGCACATCCGACATTTCTAACTCTTCCCATCTTCCTAAACGTCCGTGTGTTCCCTAACACCTAAAACCGGCATTGTATACAAAATAAGTTAAACTTTGTTCTAAGGTAGCTCGAGCCCATAAGGAGGAGTAAATTAGTTTACTGTAAATAGTACACTGTCAGAAAAAGAAAGGTATGTTCTCACACCCCTTGTCCCATATACGAGACTCCAAAACTTCATTTCAACGTACAGCGCGCTGACGTCAAACCGACGGCCTCAACTTTTACAAGGTGCTTGAGAACGGTGAGCTTTACCTCGTTAAACGAGCTAAAGTACGTATCAAAAACTACAGAAAAAGATATCAGATTTAGTATACGGTTTGGACTCATAAATTCGTACATTCGAAAATACGATATATTTGAAGTTGCATTTTAATGTGCGAAGCTAGGTCGTAGCCATTTGTTTCTGCCAGATTGTTAATTATTTGTTGGCACTTCCTCATTACGTTGGTTGACTTCACCCTAACAAATATTTAAGCATGCTATGTATAATTTATGAAGGTTTTCATGCACACGTCCAGCTTGTTTACTTAAAAGAAAATGAAAGCTGTTTACAACTACCTGTAACGCCGAATTAGAGCGCAGCTCTTGAGGAGGGGAAGGCACGGGGGGATCACGTGACCTCGGGGGGGGGGTTGTCACGTGGCCTGGGGGTCCCGCCCGTTTCCGCTGAGCGGCGTCGCCGTCGGCGTCGGCGTAACCGCGCGGTGCATGATGGGTAAATTTCCCCGCTAAAATTAGCGGAAAATATTCCCCGCCAAATCTAGCGGAAAATTTTCCCCGCTAAATCTAGCGGAAAGTTTTCCCCGCTAAACCTAGCGGAAAATTTTCCCCGCTAAATCTAGCGGAAAATGTTCCTCGCTAGATTTAGCGGAAAATTTTCCCCGCTAAGTTTAGCGGAAATTTTTCCCACTAAATCTAGCGGAAAATTTTCTGCCCCCCCCTCCGAGGTCACGTGACCCCCGGCCACGTGACCCCCCCCCCGAGGTCACGTGACCCCCGTGCCTTCCCCTCCTCAAGAGCTGCGCTCTAGTTCGGCGTTACAGGAGTTGTAAACGGCTTTCATTTATGAAGGTTTTCATGCACACGTCCAGCTTGTTTACTTAAAAAAATGAAAACCGTTTACAACTCCCTGTAACGCCGAAATAGAGAGCAGTTCTTGAGGAGGGGAAGGCATGGGGGGGGGATCACGTGACCTCGGTGGGGGGGGGGGTCACGTGGCCTGGGGGTCACGTTACCTCGAGGGGGGGGGGGCGGAGAAAAGTTTCCGCTAGATTTAGCAGGAAAAATTTTCGCTAAATTTAGCAGGGGATTTCCGCTAGATTTAGCGGGGAAAATTTTCCGCTAGATTTAGCGGGGAAAAGTTTCCGCTAGATTTAGCGGGAAAGTTTTCCGCTAGATATAGCGAAGAAAATTCCGCTAAATTTAGCGGGGAATATTTTCCGCTAGATTTAGCGGGAAAATTTTCCGCTAAATCTGGCGAGGAAAATTTTCCGCTAGATTTAGCGGGTAAAATTTTCCGCTAGATTTAGTTGGGAACATTTTCCGCTAGATTTGGCAGGAAACATTTTCCGCTAGATTTAGCGGGAAAATTTTTCCGCTAAATTTAGCGGGGAAAATATTGCGCTAAATTTACCGGGGAAATTTACCCATCATGCACCGCGCGGTTACGCCGACGCCGACGGCGACGCCGCTCAAGCTGGAAACGGGCGCCTAAGAGCTGCGCTCGTAAAAAACTGAGGTTTTGCAGTAATGCCAAAAAAAACGATTACTTTTTTGTAGTCAATAACACGTACATTAGCTATTTTAATAATTTGTGCCGCTCGGCTATCAAGCCGCTTGAGAAAGTTGGGAACGTTGTCTCGACGTCAGCGCGCTGTACGTCAAAATGAAGTTTTGGGGTGTATTTTATGGGACAGGGAGTGCAAGAATATACCCTTTTCTTCTGAGGGTGTAAGTTTAGTACCCCTGACACACGGAAAAGTTGATATATTTTCATTCAATGGTATGGGATTTAATTAGCTCACGGTCTTGAGTGATTCTACGGACGTCGCAAGCTGATTTGTCGACCCCATAATGTCATTCGATCGAAATTACATTAATTTTGCCATGTGACCAGGGTATAATGCAAAAATTCAGTGACTGCGCGTGATGACATCGTTTACATGATCGCAAGTGACACTTGTCTAGCCGTGTCCGCGTTGACTACGTCTACCTGATGTTTAACTGTGAGCTGTTTTACTGTGTACAATCACTGCGTGTCTCGCCATTTTGTCGAAGTATTTCTGTATAGAATATGCATTCCTCCAGCAATAATTGCGTGACTCAATGTTTTCGACTTGAAACGATCACATTTTTCTATAGTCGTCTTATACGCATACCTGGTTCCATTTCGCACCGACGATTTAGCGGCGTAATATTTTTCCCGTGTAGTAAAATGTTTTCTAGACCTATGTGCAGCTTTCATTTTAGCGAATAAGACACGCGTATGTGGCTAAAAGTGCATTACAACGGTCGATCCACGCGCGTTCCCTTCGCTTCGACGCGCGCCCCCGATGGCCTTCCTTTGCGACGTCACGAGAAAATCGCTACGGCCTTCTTCTTATTTATTTGAAATACTATCGGTCCTACACAGGACGAAGATAGGAGTGGATTTGCACAACACAAAAAAACACAAAAATACACGCGTTCCAAATGCACAGATTAAAACACGTATTCAACACAACGATGAAACGACAACTCTAGGTACTGCTGTCAGAAATCTCTGAAACAAGGGAACTAAACTCTTCTCGAGTTTCAGCGGTCACAACATGTGCCGGTAGCTTGTTCCATTCTCTGTTTCCCATGCCCCTGTTCGAAAAGCCCTATTTGTGTCGCGACTTGACCCGACCACGACTGTGGCCGATATTAACGCTCTGGTTGAACCCTTGTTGGGCAGCAGATCTATCTGTTGCACGAAGCTAAAGACGAAGTTTCCGTCCTATTCTTCATTTCACGTTTCTGTAGACGATGTTTCATTTGACTTGATTAACAACCCTGAAGTCTGGCCTGAGGGCTGCATTTTTCACCAGTTCTTCGGAAAGCTTGACAGCGCACGTTCTTTTGAGTCGGAATCCACTAACTCCCCAGAAAATGGCTCGCGTCCTTAAAACTTACTATCAGAATGTTCGCGGTTTGCGTACAAAAGCCGACGAATGTATGTCAAGTGTTGTAGCTGATTCCTACAATATTATCTGTTTAAGTGAGACCTGGCTGTTAGACGAAATTCCCAGCAATGCATATTTTCCTGTTTTTTACAACGTTTACAGGAGAGACAGGGATTACGCTTCGACTGGCCAGAAATTTGGCGGCGGTGTTTTAATCGCGGTGGATGAGTCAGTGACGTCTTGGCGGAGGCAGGATTTGGAAACCTGCCCAGAATGTGTTTGGATCGAAGTCTTATCAAGAGGAGGCGTAAATCATCTCATTGGCAACTTTTACTTTCCCCTCTTTTCGACCACAGTGATTTCAGTAATCATCTTTCCAGTCTTGAAAAGAAAATCGACTTTTCAAAATATCACGTGCATATCTACGGCGATTTTAATCTCCCAGGTATAGACTGGTCATCTCGCAACGCCACCAGCGGAAACTTGCATGCTTCAAAGAAAGCTGTTTCCTTGATGAACTTTATTAATTTTAATGGTTTTATTCAACTCAATCACATTGCAAACAATGCTGGGAACATTCTTGATCTCTTTCTTTCAAACAGCCCCATTGAATGCATTGAAGCCGCCACTGACGCGCTAATTCATCCTGATGTTTTCCATCCGCCTTTTGTGTAACCTACTACCTCTTGCGAGATCAGTGTTCTAGACAAAGTTATCCCAAGTACAATTACAGTGCTGGTGATTACCTGGGATTCTATGAGTTTTTAAGAGATCATGATTGGTCAACAGTGTTAAATGATCAAAACGTGGACACTGCTACAGATTCCTTAACCCGCACTGTCATAAATGGGATGGATATATTCATTCCAAAGCGTTCATCGAAACGCTCCGGGTATCCCCATTGGTTCTCAAGAGAATTAAAATACTATATACGCAGGAAAAGGCACTTCCATAAACTTTATCAACAAAGCGGTGTCGATCTATGGTACACAAAGTTCAGTATCTACCGGACGCTAGTTAAAAAGTTATTCAAGTATGACAAACAGGTTTATAAGCAAAGAATTGAAAGCTGTCTATACCGAAAGCCTGACGAGTTCTGGAAGTTTGTAAAGCAGCATACAAAAACAAGAAGCGAGAGTATATGTCTACGGGGCGACACTGGATATGTATCGTCTCCTCTAGACGTAGCCAATATTTTTCGGGATCATTTTTGTGAATGCTACTCCTCAGATTCGTTCTCGAGTTATACCCCTTCTGACAATACTGGTTACCACGATTTTCTGACAATTACCTCTATTGACACAGTTGAAGTTCTAGAAGCGATATCAAAACTGAAGTCGAAGTTGTCAGTGGGAATGGATATGATACCAAATTTTATTATCAAGGGGTGTGCACACCTAATAGCCCCCATATTAAATCACATATTTAACCTCTCGTTGAAAAGTGGTGTTTTTCCATCATCGTGGAAATTGTCTGTTGTCATACCAGTGCATAAAAGTGGTGATGTTTGTAACGTAAATAACTACCGACCAATATCTTTGCTGTGCGCCTTTTCGAAGGTATTTGAGATGGTCATCTACACTCGTGTTTCTTATTATTTTAGACGGAAATTTAGTAGTGCTCAACATGGTTTTTTAAAGGGACGCTCCGTGGAAACTAATCTTTGTTCATTTCTTGGTTACTCAGTTCCTATAGTTCTTTCTCGAGGCCAGGTCGATACTGTTTATTTTGATATGACAAAAGCCTTCGACAAAGTTAATCATGATTTACTATTGCTGAAGCTCTCATTGTATGGAGTATCGCCGACCCTTTTGAACTGGTTTAAGACTTACTTAACTGATCGTCGTAGCAGTGTGAGAATTGCGAATAGCTATTCCGACACTTTCATTCCGACGTCTGGGGTCCCCCAAGGATCTAACCTCGGACCCCTACTGTTCCTCGTATTCATCAACGACATTGAAAAGTGTATAAAAAATTCACACTTGCTTTTGTTTGCTGATGACATCAAGATATTCACGAATATAAGATCATTTGACGATTGCAGTGTATTACAAGATGACATTTTACGCATATCTGAGTGGTGCTCCGCAAACTTGTTGGTGCTTAACAATGACAAAACAAAAATCTTATCAATGTCTCATAAACGTGATATACTATCTTACTCTTATGTTCTTAAATCAGCTACCATCCCACGAGTCACCGAGGTTCGCGACCTTGGGATCTATTTTGACACTAGACTTTCCTTTTCTTATCATGTTTCAAAGATTGTTGCCTCTTCTGTCCGAATGATGGGTTTGCTATACCGCTTATCATTCGACTTTAAGAATCATTTATGCCTTGTCCGACTGTTCTTATGTCTGGTACGTGCAAAACTTGAGTTTGGTTGTGTCGCTTGGAATTCGCTGACTGCCACTGATGCGTCACGGCTAGAAAATGTGCAGAAACGTTTTATTCGTCTTGTCTATGATAAGTATTTTGGTAGAAGGTACTATTATGACTACGACGACATTCTTAAGAGGCTAGGTTTACAGAATTTATTAAAGCGAAGACTCTCTCGTGATATTTTATTTTTACATAAAGTAATTAACGGTCACATCGACGCTGATCTTTTAGGCTCAGTGAATTTTCATGCTCCTGCTCGATCTTGTAGACATCGTTCCTTGTTTTACCCTCACTTTCAAGAAACATTGTCGCCATTAACCCGCATGCAAGTCTCTTTGAACAATGTTGACTCGCCAACTTTGGACGTTTTCAGTGATTGTACCACGTTCAAGCGCAATCTTGACTATGCACTGTACCATGTATAGGACAGGTGTCTCCATGAGATACTGCTGAATCTCTTTTCTTTTATCCAATCGTGGACATTTGTGCCACCATACCAAAACCTCACGGTTGTTCTGGGGCACTGGGAAAATAAACTATTATTATTATTATTATTATTATTATTATTATTATTATTATTATTACTCGCGGTGTTTGCAAAAAGAACGAATACCTAAAACAGTCCTCGGAAAACTTCCTCTCTTCCACATACCGAGCATGCTTGTTGCGGGTTATACGCGACATGCTTTGATTAATATACTGTTGCTTATTTACTGGAACCAGGTTATTCATTATGTTATAAAAAAGGTTAAGTCGCTTCTGCTTCCTCCGCACTTGAAGGAGGGGTAGATCCTTTGCCCTTTTATAAAGAGGTGACACAGAGTCCAGCCGTCTATAGCCAGAAAAAACAAAACGTAACGCACGCCGTTGAACTTGCTCCAGATTTGATACGAGATATTTAACATTCGGGTCCCAGACTTCACATGCGTATTCTAATAAAGGCTTCATTAGCATCTTGTATGCTGTGAGTTTTGTTTCCTAGGAAGCGAGTTTAAGAGAGCGCCTGATATATCCTAGTCTTTTATTAGCTTTTCCGATTATATTGCTAACGTGCGGTGTCCAACTTAGGGCTTGAGGTAACACCTCCTTTAGGAGGTGTTGCCTCAAGAGAGGAGCAGGAGGAGGAGGAAAGGATGGGAGGAGGAGCAGAGGACGAGGGAAGAAGCACGGGTGGAGGAGAGGGTACAAATGAGGAGCAGGGGCATAACCTCCCCCCAGTACCCTCCCCTCCTCCTCCCTCAAAAGCTGCGCTCTAATGCTGCGTTACAGAAAGTTGTAAACGTCTTTCTTTTTTCTATTCTTTTTCATTGGAGAGCGCTTCCCGCCGTCGGCGGATCAGCTTTTCGTCGATTTCCCAACTTCTGTTAACTCCGATGTTCGTTGAACAACTTCGCGACGGTACGACGTGATTTGAAACTCCTGACGAAAAAGAGTAAACTTTCATCACGACCTCGCGCCTGACGCCCAAACGTGCCTTTCTTATCTTGCGTTGTAGGGGAAAATTAGGAAAACAAAAAATCAAGGGATGTCCAGCAACTTGACGAGCAAAGCGTCGAACTTGAAGACCACGATTCAACGTTAAAAACATCGAAAAAAATGTAAGCCGTTTACAACTCCCTGTAACGCCGAATTAGAGCGCAGCTCTTGAGGAGGAGGGGAAGGCACGGGGGGGGGGGGTCACGTGACCACGAGGAGGGGGAATTTTCCCCGCTAAATTTAGCGGGGAAATTTTTCCGCTAAATTTAGCGGAGAGCTTTTTCCGCTAAATTTAGCGCAAATAGCGGGAAAAATTTAGCGAGGACGTTTCGGCACGGTGCCGAAACGTCACCATGCCAAAACGACGCCGTCGGCGTCGCCGTCGCCGTCGCCGTCGCCGTCGGTAACCGCGGCGACGGCGACGCCGACGGCGACGCCGACGGCGACGCCGCTGCAAACGGGCGCCTAAGAGCTGCGCTCTAAAAATAACACTGTGCAAAACGTGCAGCATTGCCAGCAGGTAGGCGTGTTTCGTCGAAGCATATTCATTACTATATTATGAAGAACGTGGAACGTAATTTATTTAGTTTATTTTTTGATACTTAGTTATTAACAGGACACAACTGGAAAATTGTCCAATGTTTGCACACAAACAAAGTATTTCTAAAAGTTTACTTAATTGCGAATTACTTGGTGATGCGTACAGACGCTCAATTCCGAGTGGTGAACCGTCCCCCAGCCATTGGCTGCACTCAGAGCTAAGCTGAAATGAAGTATAGACCGACACGCGGAGCGGCTCTGTTTACCAACATGGCTGGAAGGCCGCGCATGCGTGGAAGCTATGTGGGCAAAAGCGGCCCAGTTCTCCGTGTTTTCGCCCTTACGTTGTGTGGTGTGCGCTCGTTGTTGACGTTGTAGGGACGCTTCTAGCTTCGTTTGTGCGTCGTATTTCCTGATTACGTATGTTGTATGCTATGCCCGACTATTTGAGCTCTCTACCCGAGCCTGAACGGCAGCGGTATCGAAACCCTAACTGTGCGTGGACGGCGTTGCCTTCGATGATCCGTACGGCGCAAACAAGGCCTGCTGGACTTCCGACGTGAAGTTGCTGCCACCGAAGTGGACGGCTCACGTCGTCGCTCTTTTAATTTTTTGGCCAAGCCAGTTCACGGCCGACACGTTGCAGGCGTACAAGTCTCTCGAGGCCTACGATTACTTCGAGTCGGTTTCCGCACTGTTAGTGGGATCGGCAGACTGTAGGTCTGCGGAAGTGTATTGATTTATTAATTGATTAAATACACACAGTGTCTTCAAGTCAAGGTATAATATTTTTCCTACCCTCATGACCACAAGGCATGACAAGCAGCAACGCGTTGTCCGTTCTGCAGTCTTTTCAGTAACAAGTTACACGTAACGGCGTTACCAGGAACGCGTAACGTTTTTCAGTAACGTAGTAACCTACTCGTTACTTTTTCGACAGCAGTAACGTGTAACGTAGTTACGCTACTCGATGCTTCTTCTTCCCAAGTCTTAAAGAAATTACACTTCAATTTTTTCCCTGTTTTTATTCGTCAAGCCATCTGAATTTCTGAGTTGTCTGCGTTTTTCTTTGCGTTTTTCTCTCGGCAGTATTTATGTGAAACCTTAAAAAGAGATAAAGTAATTATGTTCAGTTTTTACATAAACATAATGTTTCTTGAAATATGATCGAGCTTATGCATACCTGTACCGTCAAAACAGTAAAACGTGTTAAACCATAAGTTAAAATGTAGGTAGTAACGTGCGTTACTTTTTATCGGTAGCGGTAACACGTTTCTTTTATTTTTAGGTAACGTAGCTCGGCAGCGCGTGCCTTTTATTTGCAAGTAACGTGTAACATATTTCGTTACTTTTTTCGATTGCGCCTACAACACTGCCGTTCTGTTGCCGATCCCCTTCTGCTTGGTAGCACGGGCGTAGCGAGCACTCAACGAGCGCTTGGCCGGTGCTTTTTGTGCCGTGGGAACAACATCCGGGTGGTCTCGATCAGACGACGGTTCCCCTGCACACAAGCAAGCTTCAGGACGGAGATTGAAATCGAAGCCGCACTTGCCTTCAAGAAAGTGCTTGCCGCACTAGCGGTCGTTCGTGCGACGGCAGTGTTGTACGGAACGGCGTTCCAAGGAACGGCGTTCCTGGAACGCGTTCCTTTTAGGAGGAACGAAGGAACGCCGCCGTTCCATTTTGCATCGGTGGAACTGGAACGGGAACTCGTTACATTTTTACTGGAACGGAAAAAGGAACGGCGTTCCTTTTTTCGTCCAGTGGGGCAATTTTTACTTAATTTTCGAGAGGGAAAGTTTAGAAGTATAATAACAATATATTTACGAAGAGCAGAATCGCGATAACGTTTTTGTTACTTATTCTAGGGTTTATGTTGCGGCGTCCTCGCTTTGTAACAGTCGGATGCAGGCGAGCTACAACAAACGACGAGCGCGAAAGGGTCATCTAAGGGGCGGCATCTTTGTGCGCTCGAAACACAGGTGCGCGTTGACCCTTGCCGCGAGCCCCCTCTCCTCTCTCTGCCGCCTAAACCAGGGGGAGCGTGTGTTAATCAGAAAAGAAGCCGCCGCCATAGCATGTCTAGCTGTCGGCGGGGCGCGCAATGTGCCTCAAAAAAGGCCAATCGCGTTCACGCCGCTACGCGGCGACAATCTGCGGCGGCACATTACAAGGTGAAACGAGCGGGGCGGCTGACGACATTTGGCGGTAAACAACAGTTAGGTTTGGCGGCGAATACAAACCCCAGCACCGCGTGGTGGAGCGCTAAAAGCGTCGTGCCACGTAATGCAAGCAAGCAAATCCGTGCGTTAGTCAGAAAAGAAGACCCCGCCGTGGTATGCCTAGCTGTCGGCAAGGCGCGTATTTCTGATATGCCTCAAGAAAGGCCAATCGCGTTCACGCCGCTACGCGGCGGAAGTCTCTGGCGGCACATTACAAAGTGACACGAGCGCTGCGGCTGACGATATTTGGCGGGAAACAACAGTTAGGTTTGGCGGCGAATACAAACCCCAACACCGCGTGGTGGAGCGCTAAGCGTTGGGCCGCGTAAAGCCAGCAAGCAAATCTCTGTAGGCGGCATCTCCATGTAGAAGGCGGCATCTATGTACGCGCGAAACACGGGCGCGCATTTACCCATGGCGCGAGGTGTTAGTGAGCGGCAGCTGTCGGCGAGCGCGCATTTGTGACATGCCTCAAAAAAGGCCAATCAGGGATTCCGCATTCGCCCCATGGTTTTACTCCATGAGGACGCAACTATACGCGCCCGGTGTAGTTGTGGCGAGGACGCGCATTCTTGGGACTGCATCAGCGGACCTCCTCTTGTCTCCTCTGGTTACGTGATAATTGCCACAATGAGTGCCGACGTCCAAGAGGACTGTCTCTGGCCATGGCTGTCAACAATGTTCAAACCTGACCAAGACAAGGGCAGTGGCAACATAACATACCAATGCTTCACTTGTGCACCGTCAAGCAAGACGATCGGACATGTCCAGGTAAGGTTTATTTATATTTCTTTCATGCTCGGCAACTGTTGGGAGTTCTGCATTCCGTATCTATAGGTTAATGGTTTGTTATTTTGCATTCATGTTACGTATCGTCTTGCGGACAGCAACATCGAAAAGCAACTATTGTTAAGTTCCAACAAAGGACTTTGTTAGATTAAACGTGGAAGGTTGTAAAACGCCCGTGCAACGTAGGGTAACCCTTTAATAAAGAATAATAAAATTGACTCCGCTCCTATTTCCCGGCGAACTGTACATTTGGCTCGTCTGAATCGCCCACCACAAACATGGATATGGTAAAACGCCCGGATTTTTAAAGATGAATAACTCAACAAATAGAACCTTGCTTCAGCTTTGCTTTTCTTTTTTTGTCTCCTGGCGTCCTTCCATCAAGGCATTCAAATTTGTATGTTGCCTTTTTGATAGGATAGATAAAAAAAAACTTTGTTTGATATAATTAAATATGGTAATTAGCAAAAATACAAATGTAACGTATATGGAACGATACGTTACATTTTTTAAACAGTAACGGGAACGAGTTCCTTTCCCTCAGATGGAACTTGTAACGGGAACGCGTTCCAAAAATCTGAAGGAACGAGGAACGACCTTTCGTTCCTCTTCTTGAGGAACGTGTACAACACTGGTGCGAGGCGACGATTCTTTTCGATCCAGGATATTATCCACCTTCTGCGCTTTTCACAGTCCGCCGGGAACTTGTGGAAACTCACTCCGCTACTTTTTTTTTGTACCTTTCGGTGCAATTAATGGCAACACAGCTTCGCGGCGTGCTGAAATGAATGACGCCCATGCGAAACGTGCGCCCTTTCTGCCCACACCACCCGGCTCCGGCGCGATCGCAGCGCCGCGCCGCAGCTCCATGACGTCAAGCCCGCGTGCCGGCCTATAGGCACTTTGTGTTTCCTCAATGTGACCCTCCCGCTTTTCGAGTCGTTTCCCTTCCGCCATGCATCAGCAACTCCGCGCAAGTTTATACTCTTCCACAGTTTCAATAATATTATTATACGGTGAAAAACTGAAGGACAGGAGGAAATGAGAACGTGCGGCGACGTCAGATCGCCGAGCGCTGATTGGAAGGATTAGTGGGGGTAGACCCAAAGACGAGCTACCTACTGTAGAGCATCGCCTGATTCTCGCGCAGTGTTTGACGTTCGAACGCCAGACTCTGCTCAAGTCTGGCGTTTGAAACGCCGAAGGACGGCGTTCGACGTTTGAACGCGGGACTCCGGTCAAAGGGCAGTCGATTGTCTTGTTCGCTCTTGTTGATGGAGTGGGCAGAAACCGAAACTGCTAACCCTTGCGCCTACCCACTAACCCTTCCAATCAGAGCCTCGGCGCTGACGCCACCGCACGTTCTCCTCTTATCCTCTCATTCAGAGTGTCCCCGTATTAGTGCTATAAATAAATTAGTTAATTAAAGATATGCTTGCTTTCAAATTGTTCAGCAGTAATTGGGAGCAACGAAAAAGGAACTCGTGTTTGTAATTTTATTTTTATTCGTTTATAGATTTCGAGAAGAAAACACTCATATCCTGTGCATGCCTAGGGAGTAATGTGAAGGGATTGCTCAGTTTTCATGCAGATCCGTGTATTTCCTTTGTTCATCTGATCGATCAATATTCAGCGTGGACCTCGCACCCGGGAAGGTGCAGTCTTGGGTGGGGATTGGGTGGTCCATCCGGTTATATGTGCTGTGCATGCTATACCAGCATGTTCGGCTTCGTCGTTGTATTTTTTTGTCAAACTCTCTGTCTAGAAAATAATTTCTTTTTTAGTATGACTACCGTAACATTGTAACTTTACGGGTGCGGATTAGCGAATAAAATTATACATGCAGTTGCCTTTTTTATTTAACTTTTTTAAATAACCTACGAATTTGTTTTTAACAATAATAACTCAGTTTGTGCGTACACCGTTTGGTTGTCCCGTTAAGTACGCAGTTAAAAATTATAACCCCGTTATTGTTACTTTTTTTCCACAAAAACGAAAATTGCCAAGCAATTTATAGATTTTTATGGTCACTTTTTTTTAATAGGTACTTATATATTTCCGACTGGTTGTTATCACTGACAGACTTAATATGCAACTTTCGAATAGATAATTATGCAGAAACTCTGGTCGAAATTGAGAATAGTAAAGCCTGGAACTATACAAACTACAAAAGGTAGGGGCACGGCGTAGGGGGATGTCACTGCAGCATATCTATTTTTCTAATATTCTGTAAATAAGACTAATATAATATTAAAAGATAAAAAAGAACGTAGTATTATTTAATTGTATTTGATTCTTGTTTGTTTCAAAACGCATATCTAAGAACGCAGCCTTCGCAACCGATTTTTTTTTAATTAATATTTGATCTGGTTACCAGTAGTTATGTGGCCATCTGAAACTGTCCCATGAAATCTAGGCGGCCATTAAAACAAAAAATCACCAGACGAAATTTAAAAAAAAACGCACACTATTTTGCGGTTTTTCGCTGCAACATAGTATTTCGACGTAGTCTGCAGTCACGGCCGAACTGTATACGCCGTTTCAGTCGCAGAAAAAAGAATGAGCACCCTTCAACGTGGGGGCACTGCAAGCCAACTATAGGTGTACTTCACAGCGCACGCTCAGAGCGAGCTGCTATATATTGGATTCGGACATTACTAAAACACTCAGTCGGGAAACTCACCCTTAAAACCCGGACCGCTCGTGTCCCCCGAGAACAAACTAAATACGATAACAGCGCTGCTCTTTAGCGACGAATCAAAACATGAAAGTTGATTTATATAGCTACTACGATATAGCGCTCCGAGATGGCTCCACAGGCCCTCGCGTGACTCCACCTTAAACGATACGTGCAGCCGTGCAGTTCCCAGAGTTGTCGCTGCCTGTAACCACCGATCCCTATTGCGGTAGGCTGGATCGTGATCGAGGCTTGTCTTTCTGGGGTCGAGTGACACCACCGGCAGCCATCACTTGACACCAAGCGATGGCTGCCGGTGGTGCCACTCTTGACCACAGGACATTTATTTATAAGAACTTTAAGGGCTGTCACTGTCATGCATTATAATGCATGGGACTGGGAAAAACGACGGAAAAGTGCCGTTTCCCCTGTTTCTAGGCGGTTGTCGGCACTGAAACTTATTGGCTGTTTTTCGAGAAGCCGGTCAAATAGCTTGTGCACACACATTAAAACTAACAGCCCTCACAGTTCTTATAAATAAATGTTTTGTGGTTAAACATATGAGTGACTCCGCTGGCCAAAAAATGTAGTGCAGCCCAATGAGACAAGAGTTACCGCGGAGTCGGTTGCGGTTTTGATGAGTTGGGGTTAGCAGACAAGCTCGAAGGCTTTGCTACGCGGAATTCGCTCACACCCAGAAAGGCGCTGTCAAGATGGAACTTTTCAAAAATTCATCAACTTCTGAGCTTCCGCGAGGACAGTCTGATTGACGGCAAGTTACTTTGTTTGCTCCACTACGAGAGCTAGGTTGCCAGCTCAGCAGTGGGTGCTTTGGCACGTTCGATAATTTAATGGGCGTTCGAACGCTTGACAGATACCTCTTCGATCTCCAAACACCCGATATAATAATTGCGCGATGCCAACCCACATGGGTTTCCCTCCTGGTATCCACGGGGGGTTTATTTGGGCAGCCCACCTAGGCTTCTGTCGAGGGACCTAGCACAAGGTGGGCTCTGAGAGGGGGCCGGCGTGGGTCCCACTTGGACAGCCAACGTAAGCCCCACGTCGGTTTTGCAAGTCAGGCCCAAGTGGGGCCCGCTTCGGAAGCTCACCTGGGCTGCACCGGGGGACCCACAAGGGACCTACTCAGGCAGGCCACATGGGCTCTACTCGTGGGGCTTGCAGGAGACCTTGGTGGGCCACCCGCATGGGCATCCTTCGTGGGGGCCAAGTGGGCCTACGTGGACAGCCGAGGTGAGGCCGCCCTGGGAATCTCATTTCGTTCGGGGTTATTTCAGATTTTCGTTACGGTGCGGGGTATTGCCACGCATACCAAATTGAGCATGCCTCACTTTCCCCGTGGGCCTACTGGAAATATTACCATTTTGATAAATCAATAAAAGGTCTTCAACAAGGCCATCAAAATTAGGCATTTCAAGTGTACGAACTAGAACAAAACAAAAAAGCTGTGCACATTTCAGAGTAAAAGCCAGCTGGACAGGTAATCGGGATATGTAGCCAGCTTGAGCCGTATACAGACACCGAAGTTTAGAAGAAACACGATATTGTGACGAGCGTGTTTCGAATTCACCGTCAAATTCAATACTCTGCGTTAAAAAAATCTACCTCAACGTAAAACGGCTTTCTCAACATTCCCACTGAGTAGTAAGTTAGTAATAAAGCATAGCAAGCCTAAACTTTCTCGCTCACGCTTAGAATTACAATCCTCGGTATTTCGGTAGCAAAATTAAGCCGATCTCTTACGTTGAATTTCCAGAACGTAGAGTAAATATTCTCAATATTAGCGGAAGGTGACCTTTTGGGAGTTGCACAGGTAGTCCAAGTTGGGCATGTCCACGCTTTGTCGCCTTGGAGCCCACAGCATTGCTAACTTGGCCCCTGCAGAGCCGAGGAGGGACCCACGGTGCTTTTAGTTAGGCAGCCCAAGTCGGGCATGCCCACGCTTTGCCACTGTGGAGCCCGCACTATCGCTAACATGGCCAACGCACAGCCGATTTGGGGCCCACGAGGGTTTTACTTACGCAGCCCAAGTTGGGTATGTTCACGCTTTGCCACCTTGGAGCCCGTATCATTAGAAACGTGGCCCACGCAGAGCCTAGGTAGGACGCAGGGAGGTTTCATATGGGCAACCCAAGTCGGGCATGCCCATGCTTTGCCGCCGTAAAGCCCACACCGTTGCTAGCTTAGCACCCGCAGAACCGAGCTGGACACACGGGGGAGTTACATGGGCAGCCAAAGTCGGGACCGCCCATGCTTAGCCGCCATGGAGCCCACATCATTGCCTTTGGCCCCCGTAGTGCCGAGGTGGGTCTTACGGAAGTTTTATATCGGCAGCCCAATTTGGGCATGCCCACGCTTTGCCACCATTAAGCCTCCATCTCCCTAAACGTGGCTCCCGCTGAGGCGAGGTGGGAACCACGGGTTTTTTACATGGGCAGCCCAACTTGGGCATGCCCACGCTTAGTCGCCGTTTAGCCCAAATCATTGCCTTAAGTACCCCGTGAAGTCGAGGTGGGCCCCACGGGGGTTTTACATGGGCAGCCCAAGTCGGCCATGCCCGCGCTTCACTTTTGTTGAGCACACATCATTGCAACTTGGCCCCCGCGCGGCCGAGGCGGAAACCACGGGGTCTTACATGGGCAGCCCAAGTCGGGCATGCCCGCGCTTCACCTTTGTTGAGCACACATCATTGCAACTTGGCCCCTGCGTGGTC
Source organism: Ixodes ricinus (assembly GCA_037355805.1). Taxonomy (NCBI): domain Eukaryota; kingdom Metazoa; phylum Arthropoda; class Arachnida; order Ixodida; family Ixodidae; genus Ixodes; species Ixodes ricinus. The sequence continues at coordinate 6,137 of JAZHYW010027532.1, read as the reverse complement.
AAGGTGGAAACCACGGGGGTCTTACATGGGCAGCCCAAGTCGGGCATGCCCGCGCTTCACCTTTGTTGAGCACACATCATTGCAACTTGGCCCCGCGCGGCCAAGGTGGAAACCACAGGGGTCTTACATTGGCAGCCCAAGTCGGGCATGCCCGCGCTTCACCTTTGTTGAGCACACATCATTGCAACTTGGCCCCTGCGTGGTCAAGGTGGAAACCACGGGGTCTTACATGGGCAGCCCAAGTCGGGCATGCCCGCGCTTCACCTTTGTTGAGCACACATCATCGCAACTTGGCCCCGCGCTGCCAAGGTGGAAACCACGGGGGTCTTACATGGGCAGCCCAAGTCGGGCATGCCCGCGCTTCACCTTTGTTGAGCACACATCATTGCAACTTGGCCCCGCGCTGCCAAGGTGGAAACCACGGGGGTCTTACATGGGCAGCCCAAGTCGGGCATGCCCGCGCTTCACTTTGTTGAGCACACATCATTGCAACTTGGCCCCCGCGCGGCCAAGGTGGAAACCACGGGGTCTTACATGGGCAGCCCAAGTCGGGCATGCCCGCGCTTCACCTTTGTTGAGCACACATCATTGCAACTTGGCCCCCGCGCGGCCAAGGTGGAAACCACGGGGGTCTTACATGGGCAGCCCAAGTCGGGCATGCCCGCGCTTCACCTTTGTTGAGCACACATCATTGCAACTTGGCCCCCGCGCGGCCAAGGTGGAAACCACGGGGGTCTTACATGGGCAGCCCAAGTCGGGCATGCCCGCGCTTCACCTTTGTTGAGCACACATCATTGCAACTTGGCCCCCGCGCTGCCAAGGTGGAACCCACGGGGTCTTACATGGGCAGCCCAAGTCGGGCATGCCCGCGCTTCACCTCTGTTGAGCACACATCATTGCAACTTGGCCCCCACGCTGGCCAAGGTGGAAACCACGGGGGTCTTACATGGGCAGCCCAAGTCGGGCATGCCCGCGCTTCACCTTTGTTGAGCACACATCATTGCAACTTGGCCCCCGCGCGGCCAAGGTGGAACCCACGGGGGTCTTACATGGGCAGCCCAAGTCGGGCATGCCCGCGCTTCACCTTTGTGGAGCACACATCATTGCAACTTGGCCCCCGCAGCGGCCGAGGTGGAACCCACGGGGTCTTACATGGGCAGCCCAAGTCGGGCATGCCCACGCTTTACCGCTGTGGAGCACTACATCATTGCAACTTGGCCCCCACGCAGCCGAGGTGGGACCCACGGGGTCTTACATGGGCAGCCCAAGTCGGGCATGCCCACGCTTCACCACTGTGGAGCCCACATCATTGCAACTTGGCCCCCGCAGCAGCCAAGGTGGGACCCACGGGGGTTTTACATGGGCAGCCCAAGTCGGGCATGCCCACGCTTCGCCACTGTGGAGCCCACATCATTGCAACTTGGCCCCCGCAGCGGCCGAGGTGGGACCCACGGGGGTCTTACATGGGCAGCCCAAGTCGGGCATGCCCACGCTTTGCCACTGTGGAGCCCACATCATTGCAACTTGGCCCCCGCAGAGCCGAGGTGGGACCCACGGGGGTCTTACATGGGCAGCCCAAGTCGGGCATGCCCACGCTTTGCCACCGTGGAGCCCACATCATTGCAACTTGGCCCCCGCAGCAGCCGAGGTGGGACCCACGGGGTTCTTACATGGGCAGCCCAAGTCGGGCATGCCCACGCTTTGCCGCCGTGGAGCCCACATCATTGCTAACTTGGCCCCCGCAGAGCCGAGGTGGGACCCACGGGGGTTTTACATGGGCAGCCCAAGTCGGGCATGCCCACGCTTTGCCACCGTGGAGCCCACACCATTGCTAACTTGGCCCCCGCAGCAGCCGAGGTGGGACCCACGGGGTTCTTACATGGGCAGCCCAAGTCGGGCATGCCCACGCTTTGCCGCCGTGGAGCCCACACCGTTGCTAACTTGGCCCCCGCAGCAGCCGAGGTGGGACCCACGGGGGTTTTACATGGGCAGCCCAAGTCGGGCATGCCCACGCTTTGCCACCGTGGAGCCCACACCGTTGCTAACTTGGCCCCCGCAGCAGCCGAGGTGGGACCCACGGGGTTTTACATGGGCAGCCCAAGTCGGGCATGCCCACGCTTTGCCACCATGGAGCCCACATCATTGCAAACTTGGCCCCCGCAGCAGCCGAGGTGGGACCCACGGGGGTTCTACATGGGCAGCCCAAGTCGGGCATGCCCACGCTTTGCCACCGTGGAGCCCACATCATTGCAAACTTGGCCCCGCAGAGCCGAGGTGGGACCCACGGGGGTTTTACATGGGCAGCCCAAGTCGGGCATGCCCACGCTTTGCCGCCATGGAGCCCACATCATTGCTAACTTGGCCCCCGCAGAGCCGAGGTGGGACCCACGGGGTTTTACATGGGCAGCCCAAGTCGGGCATGCCCACGCTTTGCCACTGTGGAGCCCACATCATTGCAAACTTGGCCCCCGCAGAGCCGAGGTGGGACCCACGGGGGTTTTACATGGGCAGCCCAAGTCGGGCATGCCCACGCTTTGCCACCGTGGAGCCCACATCATTGCAAACTTGGCCCCCGTAGAGCCGAGGTGGGACCCACGGGGTTCTTACATGGGCAGCCCAAGTCGGGCATGCCCACGCTTTGCCACCGTGGAGCCCACATCATTGCAAACTTGGCCCCCGCAGAGCCGAGGTGGGACCCACGGGGGTTCTTACATGGGCAGCCCAAGTCGGGCATGCCCACGCTTTGCCACCGTGGAGCCCACACCATTGCTAACTTGGCCCCCGCAGAGCCGAGGTGGGACCCACGGGGGTTTTACATGGGCAGCCCAAGTCGGGCATGCCCACGCTTTGCCACCATGGAGCCCACATCATTGCTAACTTGACCCCCGCAGCAGCCGAGGTGGGACCCACGGGGGTTTTACATGGGCAGCCCAAGTTGGGCATGCCCACGCTTTGCCACCGTGGAGCCCACACCATTCGCTAACTTGGCCCCCGCAGAGCCGAGGTGGGACCCACGGGGGTTTTACATGGGCAGCCCAAGTCGGGCATGCCCACGCTTTGCCGCCATGGAGCCCACACCATTGCAACTTGGCCCCTGCAGAGCCGAGGTGGGACCCACGGGGGTTTTACATGGGCAGCCCAAGTCGGGCATGCCCACGCTTTGCCACCGTGGAGCCCACACCGTTGCAAACTTGGCCCCCGCAGAGCCGAGGTGGGACCCACGGGGGTTTTACATGGGCAGCCCAAGTCGGGCATGCCCACGCTTTGCCACCGTGGAGCCCACACCATTGCAAACTTGGCCCCTGCAGAGCCGAGGTGGGACCCACGGTGGTTTTACATGGGCAGCCCAAGTTGGGCATGCCCACGCTTTGCCACCGTGGAGCCCACACCATTGCAAACTTGGCCCCCGCAGAGCCGAGGTGGGACCCACGGGGGTTTTACATGGGCAGCCCAAGTCGGGCATGCCCACGCTTTGCCACCATGGAGCCCACACCATTGCAAACTTGGCCCCCGCAGAGCCGAGGTGGGACCCACGGGGGTTTTACATGGGCAGCCCAAGTTGGGCATGCCCACGCTTTGCCACCGTGGAGCCCACACCGTTGCAAACTTGGCCCCCGTAGAGCCGAGGTGGGACCCACGGGGTTTTACATGGGCAGCCCAAGTCGGGCATGCCCACGCTTTGCCACCATGGAGCCCACACCATTACTAACTTGACCCTCGCAGAGCCAGAGGTGGGACCCACGGGGGTTTTACATGGGCAGCTCCAAGTTGGGCATGCCCACGCTTTGCCACCGTGGAGCCCACACCATTGCAAACTTGGCCCCCGCAGAGCCGAGAGTGGGACCCACGGGGCTATTGCATGGGCAGCCCAAGTCGGGCATGCCCACGCTTTGCCACCATAGAGCCCACACCATTACTAAACTTGGCCCTCGCAGAGCCGAGGTGGGACCCACCGGGGCTTTTACATGGGCAGCCCAAGTTGGGCATGCCCACGCTTTGCCACTGTGGAGCCCCCACCATTGCAAACTTGGCCCTCGCAGAGCCGAGGTGGGACCCACGGGGCTTTTACATGGGCAGCTCCAAGTCGGGCATGCCCACGCTTTGCCACCGTAGAGTCCACACCATTACTAACTTGACCCTCGCAGAGCCGAGGTGGGACCCACGGGGCTATTGCATGGGCAGCTCCAAGTTGGGCATGCCCACGCTTTGCCACCGTGGAGTCCCACACCGTTGCTAACTTGGCCCTCGTAGAGCCGAGACGTGGGACCCACGGGGCTTTTACATAGGCAGCTCCAAGTTGGGCATGCCCACGCTTTGCCACCATGGAGCCCACACCATTACTAACTTGTCCCCTGCATAGCCAAGGTGGGTCCCACGGCTACGGGGGTTTTACTGATGCTGTCCAAGTTGGGCATGATCACGCTACACCGGAGCCTCACCGTGTAACTTGTCACCGTACCGAGGTGGGAGCCCGGGTTTTGCTGCTGCCCACGCTGCCACCTTGGGCACCACCACACCATTTCCAATTTGTCTGCACAGCGTGTCCATCATACGGGTCAACGGCCCAGGTTGGGCATATCCGTTGCCAAACCCACCCTGCACTAATTGCCGTAAAGCCGAGGTGGAGCCACGGGGGTTTTACTTAGCAGCCCAAGTCGGGCATGCCCACGCTTTGCCACCGTGGATCCTGCACCATCCCTTAGCGAAAACTAAGACGTTTGAAATATACCACATTCGGATTTGAGCGTATTTGAAGTACAGCTCATAATTGTAAGTACACAAAAAAATAGACCAAAAATACACACTTCTTTTTTTTTACTTTCTAGTTCTAAAATATATTTCTGAAAATAGTTTTAAAATGCCTTTATTTAAACTACATTTGAAGTTCTCTTCATCGTTCAATTATATAAATGCTAAATTCGAAGTGCGAATATACTAACTTTCGATTAGATTTTAAAACATAGTTATTATTTAAGCAAAGTAGAGCTCCAAACCTCAAAAAAAAGGTGCAGCGATCAAAATATGTAGAATGCTTTTAAAAATACCTGGAAATCGTAAATACTGTCGAGTTAAACCCTGAATTACCTTTTGACTTGCAATGAATTGGTAGTTTGACTTAAACTACCAAAGCATTGAAAAGCTCGCCTATCAGAAATTCACTTCAAGTCATAGATGTGGAGTACATTGAAACTGGGCTCTTAAATACAACATTTAATTAGTTTGTCAATTGAGTTGTGCAGCATCGCACTGATGAATCAGAGAATTTTATAGTTATTGTTTCCTTTTTCTTATCAAGAACACACCTGATGAGCTTCTTGCACACCAATCACAAACGGGGTTCGGGAACTACAACCACAACAACACTTGCTGATGCCGGAAAGCTTCAGCAAGAGCTGTGAGCAGATATGTTTGGCGTGGAATTGTGTTAGAGCTAATGTTGAGTTCACTCAATGTGTATACTCGCAATTGTATGTGATGCGAGTAGTGACATTCATATAGCGACGTCTATATCAACCATATTAATAATAGCCTAACTAGTAAATAAAAGCAAAATTACTATTTTAAAGTGAAGAAACTAGCTTGACTCGCTTCATTCTGAGTGGTGCCACGCAGAGAAGCAATGAACATTTCTTCTAGAAAGCCGCTTTTGTGGATATTGGTTTTTTAGCGACTGCGCCAAATTACTGTTAGTTGTACCAATGCTTTTTAGTAAGAGATATCGTCCACGACCTTCAAAACACTGTTTCCCATTTGACAGGACTCCCTAGAGAAGATAGAATACTTAGAACCTTAATAAGTGCAGAGCTGGTCACCGGCCTAAATGATCACTCTGAACAGTGTAGGCTGTATAAGGCTCTAGAGCAGGCAAAACGGGACTGTGATTCAGGCAAGTTCAGTGCGTCATGGTGTTTGTGTTTGTGTACTGTTTCTGATGTGCAGCTGTGGGATGTATTTAATAGGGCCTTCACATACCACAAAAATATATTTACTGACAAAATAAAAAAATGAAAAATTGCATAGCCGCTTTCTTTGAGGGGGAAGGGAATTCATGCTTTTTGGTATATCTAAAACCTTTTCTTGATTAATATTTATGATGTATTTTGAATACATTACTTGCGTATTTCGAATGCGGCCAA